>APFE030599277.1:21712-68377 GCA_000404065.3 Pinus taeda
CAACATGTCTATCAATAGCTTGCCAACTTCATTGAAATCTTCATATGAGAAAGGAGGTGGCCCAGAGGGCTAGCAGTCTGCCTTCATGAATTTCCTAGCTATGGCATCAATGTCTGAATCAGAAAGTCTGGAGCCCACATCTAGCAAATAGTCCATGGAGAAGGGGTATAGTAACTGAGTCTGCTTGTAGTTGAGCATCTGGTGGATGGAGTCTGGAGTTATATAGAAGAGGATGCTCCCAGATGGAGACTTCACAGGCCTGAGCTTCTGATCATAGTTCTCTGCACACAGATGGATGATTTCCGGGAAAGTGTTGACAGAAGGCAGAAAGTAAGTGGGCAGATTAGACTGCCAGACCCCATACAGGTCACTGTTGTCCAAGTGACTGTTTCTCAATTGACAATATGTCTGCAAATGATTTCTCTCTGCCACAAAATCTGTGATGAGAGCATCATCGTCCACCAAAGGTATAGCCTCTAGCTCCCTATTGGGTGGATTTATGGGCAAAACATCCAGAGCAGCTGAAGTTGCCATTGTCTTGGTCTGAGTTCTGAGGAATGGTCTACTACTCTCTGTTTGCAGTGAGCAGTTTTGGTAGTTCAAGGGGGTTGTCACAGGCTTATTTAATCCGTGGGGCACTCTGTTTTGAGGAAGCGAAGTGTTTTGTAGCTAGCTAGCTGGTCACTTGCAGAGAATTTGCTTATCAGAGGTGAGGGAAATTGACAATTTAGTTCTTCTAGCTTGTGGCTTGGCCTTTTAGCTTCTCTTTTGTGAAAACTAGGCAGATTTTTATCGTGGGTGACGGGCTTCCCTGGAATTTCTTTTGTGCAGGGGTTACAGGGGTTTCTTTGATAGTTTTCTGAGGTGAATTTCAGCAATGTGGGTTCTTAAATTAAGTTTTATTGAGCAGGAAACAAGATTTGTATGGAGAAAAGGGGACAAGAGGGTGCCTGCGGCAAAATACCTGGTTTAATGGCGTACGGGCATTTGCAGCGGTCGAACTGGTTGAATTGTATGCGGTTGAGTCGACAATGGGTGTGGCAGCAATTCTAGAAGATCACTTTTTCTTTTCGACCGTTGGAAATTGAATTTCGCCTTCAGCGGAGCTCCAGGTTGTTTTGCAGAAAATGATAAAAAATAACGGTTTTTACGCCTTTTTATGCATTTTAGGTGAATTGGCGCCTTTTTGTGATGACGTCATGCTGACGTCATCATGGGGCCAGGTACGGAGGAGGTGACGTGGCAGGTGACGTGGGCGCCCAAGTGGCATTGACACGGTGGCAGGGTGGATAGGGCGATGCACGGGGCAGGGGTGACGTGGAGGCACGGCAGCGGAAAAAGTGCGGTGGCGTCACGCTGACTGAGGCATGACGTCAGTGTGGGGGGTAGGGCGGTAAGTGGTCTCCCCGGCAGGCCCTTAGGCAGTAAGCGGTTTGGAGGGGGGGGGGGCAGCGAACAACTCTCGTGCCTGACGCGTGGCGGGGGTACGACGGCAATACCGCCCATCCCCCGGACGCAAAAGGCCGGGCAACTTTGTGGGCGGATCGACCGCCCACTGTAGGATGGCGGGGCGGGAGATCCGATGGCTGGTGGCGATCGGGATATGCCGGCGCATTAAACAGCAGGAGACCTGCCCGTTTATTATAATAATTGTTTAAATAAATGGGCGCGGGGTGGGTTTAGAACTTTAGGTTTATGGGTTTTTTGGGTTTATTTAAACGCTCATTTATTAAAAGTTTATTATTTCAAACTTTATAACAAAGGGTATAGGGCAGAGAAAGGGGAAAAAGGGTTATTAAGGGCGGGGAAGGTGATTTTGCCTTTTTAACCATAGTTTTTGTTGAATCCATAGTTGTTTAGGAGGGCTTAGGGCTAATGCTAACCCTTGAGGGGTTAATATTTCCCAAGGAAGGGATTTAGCTGCAGCACTGGGGGGAGGGGGAAATTAGGGAGCTATAACATAGGTTAGTGATTAATATGGTTTGTGAGGTGAGTGAGGGGGTGAAACCAAGTAAAATGGAACTTGACTTAGGGTATTGAGGATAGATGAGAATGATGCAAAAGGATGTTTTTACACAAGAAATGTGGCTTCTTTTCATGCTTGAACTCCATGGTTTGACCAAGTGGTTTGTGATGTAAAGGAGTGGAACTGGAGACCTGAGCAGATCTCAAGGCCCCTGAGGATGTTAGTAAGAAATGACTTCCGAGGAAACTGGGGAAGTTAGTCATGCTTCCAGTGCTTGTCCTCCATTTTTTTTCTTTGATGCCCACACCCTGAGTGGCATAAGTTTTTTGCACTTAATAGGCCAATTGGTGATCACCCTCCATTTCTGCAACTCATCTACCTAACCCCCTACTTGCCTAGCATTTTTTGTTTCTTCTTGGAGGGTGCACTTAGACTTGTAGACCCTTTATGTGCCTTTTCTTTTCCATTGGCTTTTTCCTTTGATGTCCTATCCAGTACTAGCCTTATTTCTTCCAAGGCCCCAGATTAAGCAGTTGGGAACCTTAGTTTCTCTGCCTAACTACTGATCTGCCAAGATTAAATAGTTTGGACAGATTTCTTTCTCTATTCTATAACAAAAATTGAAACATGGCTTGATCCAGATTAGGCTGTTGGATCATCCATCAAAATTTTAATAGACATGAAGGCATGTACATACCTTGCCTTCCTTGGAAATATGGGATCTTTGAATCAGCAAAGTAGAGCATATTTGGCATTTGAACTTGCCAATCATGAAATATGAAACCTATTGGTATAGGTATCCAACACCTTTTACAACCTTACTATCATGTAGTAGATTCATGCATGTTTACATGAATGTCGTTAGCATAGATGGGTCCATTTCTGGCTCCGGTCTATCTTTGCTTTCTGAAGTGGGGGCATCAACGAAGCTCTTCTTAGCTTCCATGAAGGTTTTCTTATCACGCTCCAAATCAAACTCTACTTCTTTCATCGGATCTTTGCGAACCCAAGTACTATCTTTGGGTTGTTTGCCTTTATCATCTCCCATTACAATTCCACTTCAGAGCACAATGTTCACATATGGATCTTCCTTGCGCACCTTAGACCTCATCATTTGCAGGTTCTAAGTCAGGGGAGGTGGTGGCACTCCCTTGTCACATATCCTAGCTATTAGCATAGGATAATCTTCTATTTCATGATCAAACAAGGTAGAATATAGACATGATGGACCCGTTGGGTTTGTACAATCACGAGCATAATGTCCTGGCCTTCCGCAATTATAGCATATTAGCTGTCTGTGACCTCTTCTAGGTCCTCCTCCACCTCGGCCTCGTCCGCGCCTCTGAAATCCGGTTCGCGACACTCCTGCATTCTGGTGTAGGGGCCACGTTTCAGCCTGAACTTTATAGGTGGGAGTTCCATCCATCATCAGCTCATAGCTTCTACAAGTGCAGTCATCGTGTCCAATCAGTCTACAAAAATTACAGAACAACTGTTGCAAATTCTACGTGTACTTCTGTAACAAATGACAATTGTCCATAGCATGCTTTCCTCTTATTTGAGAAATCGTGCACCACAAAGTAGGTGCGACACTAGGTCTTGCTTGCGCTTCTAGCCTTAACGATATTGGTCCTCCTCCCGCGAGATAATTCACAAACACAGGGCAGTGGTCCTTATCATGACCCTGACCCTTGCATTTTACGCACCATACCTCTTTGCGCACTTCTGGTCAGGACTGTCCTGTCCTATTTCAGACTCTGCATCTCAAGGCATAAGTTTTTCAACTGTGCATGGATCTACTGAACTCCCAAGTTAGGATCCTACATGAGGGTTTCATGCAACCTCATCGTGATTTCTAAGGCCTCTGCTTAAGTTGTTAACCTCTGTTGTGACAATACGTTCCCCAAATGCGGTGTTAGCAATGCTACAAACCATTTGCAGTGTTTTCCATCCGTCAAAGTTATATTAGTTTCGCAAATCATACACTTCAGTGTCTGATCTAGCTCCCAAGGGGTCTTGCCTGGTAGAATTGTGATCACTTTGAATCCAATGATTGACTGCGCTTTTGACTTCAACCTGCTAAATTCATTATTTAGCACAATTTGGATATCTGTGATTCCCGCATTTGGATTGTCATTAGAATGCTTAATATACTAGGTCAACGCATGGTCCTGCAAGGTGCTGACCAGCATTGCTTTCTTTATATTATCATCTATAACTCCTTACACTTCCCATACGGCTCTTAGCATGAACCAAAACTGGTCCAGATCTTCATTTCCTACTCCCTTGAACACAGGGAATTTTATTGCGCTCACCATATTGACTCGTGGTGGTGGTGGAGGTGGTACGAGTGAAGATGGAGGTGATGGCAGTGAAGCTTGTGGTGGTGTGGGTGGGGGTGGTATGCACAGAATCCTTTGCCTTATCAAATGGATCACACTTCCACGCGAGACCTTCGAGAGCTCTTCCTCGTCCCCTCGCAGAGGTGAAATCAAAGGACCATTTTCTAGTCCCTTACTTCCTTCATTCCTGTAGGTTTTCCACTTCGCGTAGCTCCAGACATCAAGGTAATTGCATAACTCTCTTTTCACACAATAGCATTTTAATCCAAGTATTTATAGACTTTATGTACTTACCTTGCGGTCCTTTGAGAAAGCATTGCTCCGCTTCACTATAGGTGACTGAATTATCTACAACAAACTCAATAATGAATCCTCCTGACCCAGGTTCAAAGTTAATTAGCCAAACAAATCCCTGTACTACTAGCCCTTTCGGCAACAGCCCACGGAGCGCAGACTGAGGTCTCACTCGAAGCAGTATGGGGGGATGTTGGAACCAAGTTTCCGCACCCTTGATATGTCTAAGGGGTCAATTTAGTCCAACTGTGAATACCTTCACGCAGGTTACTTCGCGCACTATCCTGACCTGTGTGGCCTTCACGATCTGTTATAATCACCTTTGTGCAGGCCTAACTAGGGGCTGAGGTGCTTTTGTGCAGCTAGGGTAGTGTTCTACGCTATTTCCCCAAGTTACACTGTGTATCTTACTTATCTCCTTACAATTGTTAGTTGACTTCACGTAAATAGATACTTTATCTTATATTCAATTAATGAACACATTCATATAAGTTCGCGCAACATATAAACAATGGAATTGCAATTTATACCCAATACATTCAATGCACAAAACAAGAAATAAATACATAAGAAAGGTATAAAACTTCTCTTTATTAATGCTTCAATTGGTTACAGACTCAACCTGCCCTGCGCACTCAGCTGCAAGGGTCCGCGCACTCATCCGCGGAATACTAAGCCTCTATGCATTCAGCTACAGATCCTTCTCCTACTCTATGACCCAAAGACTCGACTCGACACTTACATAAGACTCAATTCTTTATCCTTCATTCATGACTACCATTCGGTTATTTACAACTTAAAGCCTTGCTCTATTTATACAATCCCATGGTCCACAGACCATGGGTAGATTTCTAAAGCTGAAATTACATTACAAAAATGAGGGCAGAAAACCATATGACTCATTTACAGTCTTCGTGCTCCGTGCCCACAAAACGTGGAGTATTTTCATTGGATTTAGTCAAAATCTAGGCTTTAAGCCCTAAAACTTGCCTTGGGGGATCCCACGCCCAACATAGAGGGTTTCTAAGAGGCCTAGGAAAATCTATTTAATGAGGCCTTAGGATGAAGACAAGGACATCAAGCATGAAGGAACTCATTTGATCAAGGAGTCCATGAGAGATGTAGTCCTAAAGTAGGCTGAGTTAGAGGGTCGATTGATGGTTGGTAAAGGGAGGAAATGATCACCCACCAAGAGAAAGATCATCGTGTGAAGATTCAAAATAATTCTGCATAGCTTAATGGGTTTGATCGAGGAAGTAGGATGGCATATTGTTGGTTCCCTTTTGGAAGATTGAGCTCGAGAGAGGTTTCTCATGAGAATCTGGGCATGTGATTTCAATGGTGTCTCTGTATGAAGGTCGCATCAAATTTTGAAATAGAAGAGAGGGTTGAGACCTTACCTTATGGTGGTTAGTAGGTCTCAAGGTCTGTGATAAAGACCAACACAAATGGAGGAGGGATTGCAGTGGAATTTATGGCTATAACATAAGTAGTTGCAAGCATACTATTGACTTAGGTAACCCTAGTTTGAGGGTTATTGAGATCTGGAGTAGGCTCTTAGGGAAATTGAAACAAGCTCGGGGAATGCTTGTAGGCCGACCTCACTTTCAAAGACTTTGTGGAGATGAAGGTGGTGAGGGTATTGGTAAATCTGGATATCACATACACCTTATGGGGTGAAATGAAACTCCAACATCAAGGAATCACTTCTATTCAGACTTTACACTATGAGGGAATCCCCTTTAGATGTTGTAGATGTCACAAGAACTACCACAATGCTACGAATTATCCACTAGGCTTCCATGGCATCAACGACAAGTACAAGCCCTCGTCTCACAAGATGAAAGAAAAAGGATTTGTCCCGACAATGAGGACTCCTTCCGTCCTTTCTATAACTGTCTCGACTACCTCTACTATCTAGATGGCTCCATCTCCCGAACTCACTGCAATTGTTCCTATGATTATTGATGGGGCTTCCACAAAGCACATATATGATCAACCACAATTCCACTTAGCCACTGCTTCGATGGTGCCTCCCTTAGGTACTCTCTCTTCACTTGTTTCTTTATCTTCTATTGCTAGTCGTATTTTGGATTTGGGGAAAGATTGAAATATAATATAAAATGAACTCCTTTTATATATGTTATTGAAAGGAATTATAAGTTTGTGTGGCTAGTAGAAGGTGGTAGATATCAACTTCTTCAACGAGTCCTAGAAGTCACATCCATTGGGTGGATGGCTTCAAGAAAAAAACTATTTTTTTTGGTGACTAGCGGAATTGGCAATGACAGTGGTATCGTACTCACATTACACAGGGTTGAATCCCACCGGCTGCCACTATAACCTCTAGGAGGAACCGCCTTGCCCACAAGGATAGCCCTCAGTTAAGACGAGACTCAAACTCGTGACCTACACAGTGGCATAGATGACTTAGCAGATCATTCACTGGCCACAAGAACAAACCTCTGCGGGCAAGAAAAAACTAAATTTAATTTCCATTGTGGCTAATAATTACAAATGGTTAACTTGATAGGAAAAAATGTATTGTAGGAAAGAATTTTAAGTTTTTGATAACATGATTAAATCCTTAGATCAAATGATTATTATGCAACCAACTCACAAAATAGCAGAAAAGATAAATCAATGACTTGAGAAATAGCCTCTTCGAGGAGGAAACTTAATTTACATCACATGAATGAACAATTCTTGGATGATACAAACAATAGGACCTCCTTGGTATATATACGAGTCTAAGGGGTCACAATATAATCGAAGCCTACATAACAATAATAATGTAAGGTCACGACAATAACAACATGGGAGATGCATGGGCACAACAATAACATTAGGGAGCTACACTAACAATAACAATAAGGGGGATACACTAGTATTATAGGGACATAAAATGCCCCTCTCCTTCAAAAAAGTGTTGTCCTCAATGCTTGAGTAGTAGTATGGATGCTTCTGTGTGAAATCTCATCCTCACATATGGAATCTTTGACGAGTAAGTTCTTCCACTTAATGAGATGAGGTGAAATTAATTGATTTTGTAGTTGTGTTCCTGTTTTCATGATTACATCAAGCTCAAATATGTTTTTTTCCTTCTTCATCAAGTTCTAGCAACACTGTTTGAACTGGCAGCTTGTCACCGATAACCTTCTTTAAGCATGAAACATGGAAAAATGAGTGTAGCCGAGATGTTGTAGGCAACTCCAATGTGTATGCCATAGTACCATTCTTTTGCAACACCTTGCAAGGGCCATATTACTTGGGTGATAATTTATTATCCTTCTTAGCTTGCTTGAGGGACATTTTTTTTATGGTTGTAGTTGTCAAAATACCCAGTTACCTACATCAAAACATCTTTCACTGTGATATTGATCTACCTGTTGTTTCATTTGATTCCGCACCAGGGTGAGTTTACCCTTTAAGAGTTGGAGAACTTGTTGTTGATGCTTGATGTGATCTTCCACTTCTTGAACCTTAGAAATTTCTCTTAAATATGATGTGATGGATGGTGGATGATATCCATAAAGTTCCATAAATGGGGTCATTTTTACTGCAATATGGAAGGAAGTGTTATACCACCATTTAAGTAGAGGTAACCACTTGACCCATTGTGTTTGTTTATCAAATACAAAGCAATGAAGATATCCTTCCAAACATATTTGCACTATCTCAATTTTCCCATCAGATTGAGGATGATAAGATGAGCTATGAGCTAATTAAGTACCAACACAAGAATCACTTCAAACTAATTTTTTAAACAAAAGTTATGCAAAAATTTTAAAAAATACACACTTTTTTCTTGCTTTTTAGGAGCTCGATATTGAAACTATTGTATCTCTATAATTTAGGATCTCCAAGGTCTGAAATTGTGTCTTATGGTATCCATATGAGTCTTCTTTCTAACACGATAAGTTAGACCAAAATTTGATTCTTCAAGATAATGTTATGCCCAATCTCCCCTGATGGCTTGATTATGGACGAGTTCAGTAGAACGAATTTGTAAGGAATTACAAGTGTCACTGTTTCAACCTTCGACCCTAAAAATGATACATAAAAAACTAAAGTTTGTTCAATTTTAGTCTCTTTTTACAAAATTCAAATATGATGTTCGTAGAGGAAGTTATGATGAATTTCCCAAGGTCACCTATTTGAGACTGAATTTTGGAGGATGAAAGAACCATAACTTCTTTAGACCATATCTCTGAAATTATAGCAAACCAATATCTAAACGTTTTAAAGGAAGTTCATCAAGATGTCGGCTCCATGTGGTCGAAATTTAAACTTCTGAACCTTCGTAGGAAAAATGTTATAGGGAAAATTCTAAGATGGATTGTTTGTAACAGCGAAACCTTAGAATCCAAAGCTCTGATACCAAATGTTATGCAACCAACTCACAAAATAGCATAAAAGATAGATTAACGACTTGAGAAATAACCTCTTTGAGGGGAAAACCTCCTTTAAATCACATAAATGAACAATTCTTGGATTAAACAAATGATAAGACCTCCTTGGTATATATAGAAGTCCAAGGGGTCACAATATAATTAGAGCCTACATAACAATAACAATGTAAGGGAACAACAATAACCATAGTGGAATTCTATGGGGCACAACAATAACAACATAGGGGATACATGGGCACAAGAATAAAAATAATGGGATACACTAACAATAACAGTAAGGGGGGTATACTAGTATTATAGGGACCTAACAAAGCCATGTGTATTGTTGATGTAGAACATTGATGGTGGTGATAACAATGTCTTGAATTCAAAACTTAAAAAGTGTATTGAGTTCAGTTAACCCAATATGAGAGTGCAATAAATTTGTTAAAGTTCATGATTCTAAAAAATAAAAGGAAACATATGAATAGCCAAGCTGAATGTTGAATCCATAATTTGAAGGTGTATATGAAGACACCAAGTATGTTCATGACCCTTGAGAAATATGTAGGAAAAATTCTTTAGTCACAAGGACTCTTTGAGTGGCGTGTTATGCCGTTTGATTTATGCAATGCACCTGCAACTTTCATGCGGGTAATGGATGATGTCTTACATCCTTTTCTTGATGATTTCGTTATTGTCTACTTAGATGACATATTAATTTTCAGCAAGACTAGAGAAGAGCATGTCATGCATGTTAAGAAAGTACTTGATATTTTGAAGAAAAATCAGTTATTTCTTAAAATGTCAAAGTGTGATTTTGGAAAGACTTCTTTAGTTTATTTGGGACACATAGTATGAGGAGGTGCTTTGAGAATTGATCCTTATAAGGTAGAAGCTATTGTGAATTGGCCTACTCCCAAATCCATTACAGAGGTAAGAAGTTTTTTGGGTGCAGCTCAGTATTGGAGGAAGTTTATTTCTAACTTCTCTGCCATAGCATCTCCTATGCATGCAGTGACAAGTGTGAAGCGTGCTTTCCAATGGGGAGGCAAGCAACAGAAAGCTTTCAAGTCTTTGAAATAAAAGATAAGCTTAGCTCCAGTTCTTGCATTACCAAACTTGAGACATCCATTTGAGATTCAGACCGTTGCTAGTGATTACGCCATGGATGCAGTTCTCTTACAGCATGGTAAGCCTATCGTATTTCATTCTGAGACATTTAATGGTGCTGCTATGAATTATCCTACATATGATAAGGAGTTATATGCATTGGTACAAACTGTCAAAAATTGGAAACATTATTTGATGGGCAAAGAAACAGTTGTTCATACCGACCATCAGCCTTTACAGTACTTGCAGTCGGAAAGTAAATTGCAGCAGTCACAACATTTCAGATGGATGGCTTCCTGCAACAATTTCACTTGGTAATAAGGTACAAGAAAGGTATTTTCAATAAAGTTGTTGATATGCTTTCAAGGCCTATTATTAGTGCTACTACTTTACTTAAGAATGATTCTATTGTACATGGGAGCTACATAGAACAGTATGCATCAGATGTTGATTTTAAGGATGTGTATGCTAACTTGAGTAAAGGGAATCATGTTGAGGAGAATGATTATCATTTTCATAATAATTTGTTGTTTCATATGGGCAAGTTATGTATACCACAGGGAGAGAGACTAAGTATCATGAGAGAAGCTCATTCTTCTCTTATTGTTGGACATTTCGGGGTAAGAAAAACGGTGGCACATTTACAAAGGTATTGTTATTGGCCTCGCATGGTAGATAGTGTTTCAAGTTTCGCTAGAGGTTGTTCATTATGTGCTACAAGAAAGCCTAGCAATAGGAATCTTGGATTATATACACCATTGCCGGTACCTTCTAGACCATGGGAAAATGTTTCTATGGATTTTGTGGGAGGTCTACCATTATCTAGAAAGCAGCATGATTATCTTTATGTAGTAGTTGATAGATTCAGCAAGATGTGTATTCTTATGCCATGTAAGAAAACCATAACTGCTAAACGAACTGTTGATTTATATTTTCAACATGTATGGGTTCATTATGGCTTGCCTACTTCTATTGTTAGTGACAAGGATTCCAGATTTGTTGGGAATTTTTGGTCCAATCTATGGAAGATGATGGACACCAAGTTGAAGAAGAGTACTACTTTCCATCCACAAACAGATGGCCAAACAGAGGTAGTGAACAGAACCATTGTACACCTTTTGAGAGGTTATTGCAGCAAGCATCCCAAGCTTTGGGATGAGCACTTGGATTATATTCAACATGCTTACAATTGGGCCAAGCACTCTTCTACAAATACTTACCTTTTGAAGCTTGTTTTGGGTATTTGCCTAAGTCACCTTTAGATTTCATTCTTGAGAAGGATGTTGCCCATGATGGGCATAGTGACATTGACAAAGCTCGCATGTTCATTGAAAGAATTCAACTCATACATCAACAAGTTCAAGAACAACTTGAAAAAAGTCAAGGCAAGTACAAGGAGAGACATGATAAACATAGAGTTGATCATAAGTTTCAAGAAGGAGATGAGGTATGGCTGCATATTAGTAAGGAAAGAATGGAAGGAGAAGGTAAAAAGTTGAAGCCTATTCGTTATGGTCCATTCAAGATCCTTAAACAAGTTGGAAATAATGCTTTTCAATTAGATTTTCCTTCATATATGCAAATGTATTCCGTTGTGAATGTGGAAAACTTACGTTTGTATGAACCTCCTTTAATTGTTGATCATGAAAGTGGCATTCAGCTGCCATCCATAGATGATTTCTCACCAGAATTTTTGAATGAGCTGAAAGAGGATGCTATCCTTGACAGAAGGACATGCACTTTGAGGAGGGGAAATGTTGGTTCGGGTTGGTCTTAGAGGCAGTAAACCGAGTAAGGCAAAGTGGATGGAGGTGGAAAAGGTGAGGGAGCTATACCCTCACCTTCTTAACAAGTAATTGAAGGCTTTTGGGGTCCAAAAGCTTCCCATTTGGGAGGTGTGATCAGGTGATCATGTTCTAAGTGAAGAAAATGCTCAAAATTGGAACTGCTCAGAATTGGTTGAAAACAGAACAACCGGATAGATCTCGTCATCCTAATTCTGGTGCCATGAACGGTTCAAAAAACTGACACGGTATGGAGGAGTTATCACATTTTAAAAATGCCTAGTAAACTGCAAATTTTTGAATTTTGGAAAAAATTAAAAATAATATTTCGAGGAATATTCCTTTGAATATTTCGAGGAATATTCCTTGGAATATTCCAAGGAATATTTTCCAGGATATTCACTGGAATATTCTGTTTGGTTGGACCAATTAGAGGCCGACATGTGGCAAGCCCAGAGGCCGCCACGTGGCCCTGAATTGGCATGTCAAAAAAATTTTATGAGGTCAAGCGAGATCGAACCTATGACCTCCCGCAGGCAAGCACAAGGTATTAACCGTCTTGGCTATGCATTAGTTCTTAACAACTAATGGGCGAAAATGTTATTTGAATGTTAACAGTTTCGGTTTTGGGGTAGACCGCAGCGGTTACCCACTAGCGGTCCCGTAGCCTAGTCACATGCTACCATCTCCACCAACAGTTGCGCTAACAAACCCGCAACTGCCAACCTTATCCGCCGCCCGGTCCATGTGGTCAGGTGCGCGCAGACTTCGCTAACAGTTACGGTCATCCTGGCGGTCAAGGCTAGTGGATTGCCAAATTTGGCGATTTTTCCAATTTTAACTGCCAGTTAACTCCAGTTAATCCACTTTTGGTGGACTTTCCTTAGGCCAACTTGGACAAAACATCAGTTGGTCATAACTTTCGGTAGACGGAACCTTTTGGCGCGATTTTTTTTTTTATTTCACATATTTTGAACATTACAGAGCCAATGGTATAGGTTTCAAAGTCAACGGAGCTTATCTTTAGGTACTTTTTTAGCAGAGAAGCTTGGAAAGCCATCAGGGCCTAGGGAGTGTTGGAGCTGTATTGGGCTATGGTCAACCATTGGAGGTGAAACAAAAGCTAATATTTACTATTTTCTGTGTTCTGAACTCATTTCCACATCTTATTTTTCTTGTTTATGCTTTCTTATCACTGTATAACCAATTTGAGCATCTAATAAGAGTAAATACATGCCCATTTTGGGGCCTTGGACCCGGCAAATGTAGCCCAGGAGGGGTGAACTGCCTCATCAGCTGTTGTGTTATATTATGTGATTTTATCTTGCGGTGGTTTTCAGATTTAATATGCTAAACAGTAAAATGAAATAATACTCCTTCACACATAAGACTTAGAAATTACCAAAAACAATGTGTTTCAATTGCAAGACATGAGTAACAGTTTGCACATATAATTTAATGGAAATGAATACCTTGAACAACAAATACAAGTAGTTTCATTTTCAGATCAGATCTCAAACTCCTAGGATAATCCTTCTTGCCTTTGTAACACATTTTCTCCACTCTGCCAGATCCATAACATCTATTGTTGGAGGCTTAGGAATATCTTTGTCTATGAATTCCTTAATCATGTTGTCTTACAACACTGCCTCCATCCTATCCTTCCAAGCAATATAGTTTGAGCTACCCTCAAGGGCATATTTGAGTCTCAATCCGTAGAATGACATCATGTTGGATATGAAGTATGATACTACAAATTTGATTTCACCTGCAAAAGACAAACTCGTATTCTCCTCTTCTATAGTGATTTCAGCTCTGATACCATGTAGAAATTCCTTGTAGATTCAAACTACTAATTGTAATATGCTAAAACAATAGACTTGAATCTACTCTACTCGTAATCGAAAACAATTAAATGATCATGAAATCACGAAGCATACAAGAGAAAGAATTCAATCAACACATTACACAATGATTTCCTAGGGAAATCCATAGCTAAAAACCCCTGCTATTTGTATATTGCATTAGTCGGAAAATATGAGAAGTTTACAATGCTTTGCTCAAGCTCGAGCAACCTTTGTACTATCTCTATCTATCTCACAGCTTCCTAGGAAATCCCAGGCCAATACTTAACCAATTTTGTACTTGCCTAATTCCCTATTTCCTTACATTGTTTCCTTGGGAATTAGCCCCCTATTAATTAGGGAAATTCCTCAATATGAATTGCGCAATCCTCATAGGCCTTCCTCTGACTACATGCACCACCTGTACAATTTAGATGATTATACAATTGATAGTACATTGTCCCCGAACTCCAATATCAACTGGGTAACCCTCAGATCTAACATGCATGAGTTATTTATGAGTGAATCATCAATTTAATGGTTGATCACTATAGGAAACACCACATTCCACTGCAGACAACACCACACTACTAGACCTCCCACTAGTTCCTCCAACAGTTGGAACTAATTTAACTGACTTTAACTCAGTTAAACTGAATTAATTAATTACAACTCAAAATAAACTCAACCAAGGCTCATATAAAGTAGGAGACACTCTACATGACTCAAGTTAGACCCTAAAATTGAATTAACTCGGCCAACTAAGTCAAATTAACTTAGTTAACCAATACAAGTTGTCATGAGATGTGGAACTATAGTCATATTCCCAATTTAATTCAATGACAAAATTAAATTAGGAATTTCTTGTTGCATTATCAACATAATGTACCATGCCTATAAGCAACATTTAACTAGAATGAATCCATAACATATGCATAAATACAACCAAGTCAAGGACTTCCACGTACCACCTGATCATAGATTGGGTTGAACCAAATCTTTCTTCCATCTAATCACCCTCATGCCATATTCCTAGCATGAATGTGGGATCACATGGGATAAACTAAAACATAACCAAAATAGGGAATTCGGAGGTTAAACCACCTCCACACTCAAGCCACAGTGGTTTCACCCAAACTAGTCCAGAAATTGCCAAAATCAATACAAGCTTGGATGCATCGGGATTTATTCACCATACACGGAGGAATTTTATTGTCTGCACCCAATTTTCATGAGCATCCTGGATAAAACTATCTCCACCCTCAACATGATATTTTCCTAAGACCATGTCAACCAGATCTAAATCCACTGATAATCCAAAGATCAACCAAATTGAAAACCCATTATACCATGACTATACAGGAAATGGCAAGGGAATGTTGTACATCACTGTAAATCCAGGAAAATCCCATGCCAGTGACAACAAACATGAACAATAAACCATGTATTCACATCAAGCAATATAATAAAACATGCAACATGTTACTTGCAAAATCCTATTGTTGGTTTCCCTTTCTTTGCTTTATTGTTTCCCTTGCTTACTGTTGTCCAATCTTCTTCTTGTGCTCCCTTGCTTTCCTTGCTTACTTGCTTGTGTCTTCCTTATGTCCAAGTTATCTCTCTCTCTCTCTCTCTCTCTCTCTCTTCCAAAAAGTGAATGAATGAATGCTCTCCCCTTTTTTCTTTCTTTTTCTTTTCTTTTTTCTTCATTTTCCCTTGCATGCACATTATTGTCTCTTCATCTTCCTTTTCTCTTGTTTTCTTTTATTTCTTATATTAAATTACCATTTGTTGCCCTTTTCCTTTTCCATTGTCAATGCCAATTTCCATAGCCAATAATAAACCACAAGTGATCCCCAATGTAATGTTTTTCCCTTCATTCAACTTGGCATACGTGTCTGATGAACTTGGTCTTATTTTTCTTTTATAATGTCCCTTTTATTACATGGAAACTTAACCTGGGGTTGTTACATATTGGTTATGAGCTTGACTTTGGTTATGGTTGGAGAATATTGAACCTTTTTCTTTAGACACATTACGGTAGTTGTTGTTGGAATTGGGATCATAGGGCTAGGGAAGTTGAGGAGCTTCCCTGTGCTAGGATGTCAGATATACATTCCTAGTTGGAAGGGTTGCAAATTTAGTTCTGAAGCCCCAGCATGAGCACCCCAACCAAGCCGTCAAATCAGTTATTCTTCTGTTTGTTTTTTTATTTATGTAAATTTATACAAATCAAATTCCTTATATGTTTAATATGTTGTAAATGAAATTTTATTTATACGCTATTGTCAAATAATTGTGTCTAATAAACATGTTATTTTCTTGTTTGTGAAATTAGATGATAAATATAGTTTTTGTTAGAGCTCCCCTGGTTGGATCCTCACATGTGGTATTAGGGTGAGGTTCAAAATCTGGACCCCAAACCCACCAGAACAATCATTTTCTAGCATGGACCTCATGAAATCATGATCTACATGAATTGTATGAATGGATGCCTATCTTTGCCCTGTTTCTGTCATAGTAGCAAGATTTAACCATATTGGGCTTAGTTGTATGGAAATTTGGCACTAGTACAAAATTCAGTAAATTTTTTGTCCAGTATGAGAAACTCAACAAGTTGCATTGTATTCAGTATTATAACTCACATATTAAAAAAATACAAAAAAACCTCAAAATTGTTAAACAAAATCTCAAATACATATTTAAGTATAAAATAATAATAAAAAATTTCAAGAAATGGATTTTCTTTATGCTTTATTGGCCATTTGAGGCTAAAAATTCTATGAAATTTGTAACAAAATGAATATTTTCATATTGCATGCTTTCAGACTGCAGTGGTATTAGATTTTTTTTTTCGTTATACATTTTTTCCATGTCAAATCATATTCGAACTTGAATTCATGTATGAATATCACAACTATGGTTTATGTAATCGTAAGAGGCTTTATAAGCCCTTGGGTTTCAAGAAGCCTACTTCAGGATTTCATCCCTTGAGAGGAAATGTGTAAGATGTGTTAATAGTAAAAAGAAGGCTTTTGGCAGAAATAGGATTGCATGTAAGACTCCTTCCAAAAGCTAGATATCTGAGGTATGCAAAAGAAATGAGGTAAAAAAAAACAAACAACACTTACCACAACAATATTTTATTTATAATTTGTTTGATTTATTATTTGAAAGTGCTTCTTTTAAACTCAAAATAAGCATTACAATTAAACAAAATGCCAAAATCAATTGGATTTGGGTAGTTGGTAGGTATTATTCTCCCTATCTGGATCCAATCCCACTTGTTGTTAAGCATATTATTGTTGAGATTTTATAATAATCATATTGTTGTCCAAATATTTGAACTTCTACAACATCTAATTTACTAAGTTACCTCCACATATATACTATTATGTCAAAATTACCCAAGACTTACATCTACCAACATTCCCTCATTCATGTCTCCACCAAAAATAAAACTTGGTGGATGAACTGATATGCCACAGTTAACCAATGACCATTTGTTTTCTTTAGCTAGAAAATCTTTGGGCTTATACTAGGCACCCGCGTTGCCCTGGCGGATCAATCCACGCCTATTTTATGATACTTTATAGAAACTATTAAAAATGAAAATACAATAAGGAAGGAAAGATAATAACCAACATCCTCAAGTACACTTTTGTGGACACGGTCCTTTTGATTGCGTTTGCACCGGTTTTATGGGTTTCGTTTTACATTATACTCTTTATTTGAAGTTGTATGTCTATAACTCTTTCTAGTTGGTGATCTTGTCATACATATGTAAAATCAAATGAACATATGATTCTAACATTATTTAATAATAAGTTGTAGGATAAAGAATATCATTATTTATGTCCCATGCCATAATTCAAAAATAAACATAAAATCTCTAGGTCATATGAATTAATTACCTCAAAAACTATAGACTTATTCTTAATAGCAAACTAAAGAGTTAAGACTCTTGTTGAAGCTTAAAAAAACAAAAAATTCACACTTTTTTTTTTCGATAAAAATGAGAATGCAAGTTATTCAATACATGTTTGAATTGGTAAGGAATACCGGGCATATATACCCAAAACGCACAGGGAATATCTCACAAATTATTAAAAAATCCATTTATTACCCAAAATGCACAGAAAATATCTCACAAATTATCAAAAAAATCCATTTATTAAGGTTGTATTATCACTAAAGGAATAAATTCTCAAAAAGGAACTTACAGAATAAAATTCAGAAAATAATATATGGGTGAAAAAACCTGCAAAATTCTTCCTCCCATCTACCACAATTCCCCCTTCTTCTACACTGAAGAACCTAACAATCTCCTCATTCTAGACATTTGTTTGAATCTTCCCAAGTATTATTAGATTGCAAACTCCAACGAACTCAACCCAAGCCTCCCAAGAACACTTCCTTCACTACCTTCTAAGATTGAAGTAAAAGAAACTTACGGTAAAAATCTCTTTGCAATCAGCCACGGAGCCCTAGCACTCCCTTGTAGGAACCCAACCCTCAATTACAGAGAAAGAGAGCTCAAGTAGGTATAGGTTTTTAATGTAATTCATTTACAAGTGTTACACTAGGGCTATGTTTCTAACCATATGGATTGATATGAAACTGGTTGTGTGAAATCTCATACCAAGCATAGTTTAAAAGCACCTATACCTAGGCATAGAGTGTAGACCAACATTTAGTGCAGAGTTTCGATGAAGACAAATAAAATGTGGCATGTATAAGTAAGCTTTGGTAGTGAAGGTTCCATATGAGGTAAGAACAATGAGGCACATGGTCCTCATGCAAGGTGCCATGTTTCCCATCATTCTAAGGATTTTATATATATATATATATATATATATATATAATATTATATATATTATATATATATATTATATATATATATATATATATATATATATATATATATTCTTTTGTAAATGTATAAATTATTTTTATTTGTATTGTGAACCCATATTCAAATATTATGGTAAAATGGTCCTGGTAGGATGAGTTCAATTGTGGTATTTTATCTAATTTTTTGGAACATAGTTTTAAAATTATTTTTTATAAAGTGAAGTGTTATTTATTTTTCCTTAGACTCTGTGAGCTTCCCCACACCCGTGGAAGGTTAACTATAGGAATCCAACAATCAAGAACTTAATGGGACCAAATCCCATTCAAATCATGTAATCTACTTACTCGTCACAAAATGATTATCCATTTTTAGTCGGTTTTATATATTTACTAAATCAAACCAGGGTTATAGGTTTCTTCACCATGTGAAAAGGAGAATAAGAAAGGAGATAGAATTTGTCATGTGTGTATGTGTGATGATGATAAACCATAATAGAAGGTAACAATTGAATTTGAAATTGTTGATACAATTTCATGATTACTCAAAGTTTAAGTTGAACTCTTAATTTAAATAAAATTTAGTCTTGGTCTTAACTTTAAATTAAATTAATGGGACTTACAGTCTCATTTATGTCTGTATCTATATTTGTAATTGAGGCTAGAGAATAAATTCTTGGAATTCTTTATTTCCGTATATCCATTGTATGACAAGATTTAAGCAAGAGGTTGAACATATTATTCTGAGCAAAAATAAAATTAAAAATTAATTGGTTTCAAGTATTTAATAACATTATCTCGAAATAAAAGATATTTTTGTATTGTTCATTAGCTAGAGATGAATATCCATCCAGAAACTTATTAGAACGTATAATGTAATGGGTAGAAAAGAAAACATTTTTTCTTTTCAAATAATACATATGCATTAACTTGAACACTAGAGCACTAAGGCACAACATGCACATATTGAATTGATTATGACCAATTGCATCCAAGCTCATGAAGTAAACCAACAAGATTAAACATTTTGGATTTATCATAAACAATATTTTTGTCCATAAATTGTTGTAGATGCTCTCAATATTAAATTACCTTATTAATTAAAGTACTTGTGGCCTCTTTTATAGAGCCTCGACATTCACAAAATTGTTAGTGTATTGAATGCTATAATCCAAGGACATAGAATTCCAAATTACATTTAGGTAGTCAAATATATTATTTTACTCATACCCATAGCTATAGGTTCTCTAATGCTTATTACTTGGTGCATGATTATATAATTCAATTCTCTATATAAGGTTGTAACAAGTCAAATTCTAACTAGAAAATATTAGCATTTGAGTATTCACTCAAAAGATAAAATATTCAACATTGATAATGTGTCCAAGATTTATTCCTAGATGGATGAATCTTATGGATTACAGGGAAATATTTTGATGGTTGTAATTTTTTATATATAGGAGAGTTGTAAATTTAAGCATGCATATTGTTCTAAACATTAAATAGCTAGAATCTAGACCTATTAATATACATATGTGAAGGATGAATCGGTGGGGAGTTATTAAATGTTGAATTATACCTAGTGATGTGTGTTTGTTTCATTAGCAAATAACTTATTAATAATAAAGTTTTCATAATTAAAATAAGTATTAATGGTTGGAAATAAAAGAAAAAAAAAATGGGATGAATTAAATATCAAATATATATAAATTAATTGGTTAAGCTAATATCTTTAGAATTTACATTGTAAATCTAAATATTACATTTTTATTTTTATCAACACATAATTAAAATAAGTATTATTGGTTGAAAAAAAAATCAAATTAATGATGTTCATAATGTTAAACTAGTGCACTCATGAGAATTAAATGGTTGGAATGTCATAAGCATCAATGTAAGAGTTCCCTGAGACATTGTTTACCTAGAGTCCCTGGCCACCATAATTTATGCAATTCCTTACACAAATTTAAATAGGAGTAAATATGGAAGTATGCATATTTACTAAAGTTAGTACCCACCAAAAGTTATCCAAGTTGTGGCAACAAACTTCAAATAGAAGTTTAAAAGAATAAAGCAAAAAGAAAAACAAAACAAAACAAAACAAATTGAAGCCATTTAGGAATACTCAAGACATTTACACTAACCTTCATGATTTTCAAAATTTTGATTTTATCACTTCGTGATTAACAAACTTTAGTGATTAAATGTTCCAGTCGATTATATTTATTGATATTGTAGTCAAAGAAAACCAACTATGTGTCCAAACAGGTTGTAATCTCCGATAATTTTAAGTCCCTATTAAAAGAATAAAGCAAAAAGAAAAACAAAACAAAAAATCTTGAAACCATCTAGGAAGACTCAAGACATTTACACTAATGTCCGTGATTTTCCAAATTTTGATTTGATCACTTCATGATTAACGAACTTTAGTGGTTACATGTTCCAGTAGATTATATTTATGTCATGGGTACTACAAAAACTAAAAGATGGGTATATATATTAGCATATGTATGTATATATTGTGTAAAAATGGGTTATTCATACCTACTTAGATAAATACCTATAATAGTAGGTAAATTGAAAATGAAGAATATGAGATTTGAATATAGAAGCTATCAATCATTCAAACATATTGTATTGGCAAAAATATCATGTTATCAATGAATGGGAATTTCGGATAGAAGGGGTCTCATTACCTAATTAAAAAGGATATTATTATCTATATGAACATTGATAAGAAAACCATTCCATTATAAAATACTAAGGAATTAAAAATATAAGTTGAAAATACTCCTTGATAATTATACATTTATCCTTAACAAAAAAAAATTAAAAATTGCTAGAGTTGTAGTGGCATTATGGGTGTAGATTTTCCTTATATATCAACAAGATTAGCTTGGAAACATGTAGACTCATTCAGCACAAGTGTTGTAATAGTATGAGGAAATGGTTGTCATTCATATTTGTTTTACCCTAGTAAAGAATAGGGCGTTGATAGACGTATAACAAGTTATGGAAAACTAATTTGATATATTAATTTATACATCCTTTGGTTGAAGGTAACTTATATTATAGTTGTAATGAGGAAAAATAAATTTCCAAGGATAATTTGTGTCCGAACAAAAGAATTAGGGAAGGAAGCTTGTATGGTTTATTAAGGAATGAAATTTTTCATTGACTGTTAGATCAAAATTTCCCCTTGATTTAAAACATGGTTACCTTAGAAAGTTTGACTCGGGAATGAAATTTATGATTGATTAATGCATGATTAGAGATACTGGAAAAATGATGTATTTGTATCATTAATGAAAATGAAGTTGTGGACACTAAAGCACATATTTAGGTTGGAATGTTAGTTTACATAAGTCCTCATACATGATGCATAGCATTTCTTTGATCACAAGGATCAATCTGAGATAGATGAGAAACAACAAAATATTCAAACTTTTCAAGATAATTATTAACATCTTATAAGAATAAGCATAAGTGCAACAATTATGTGACAGAATCTAGGATAATAATAATCAATTTAAATAACAAGGAAGGTGTAATAAAGTGTAATAAGGGAGAGAAAAGAAAAGAGATGACAATTTATATGAGTCAGTAGGAGGATCATGAATAAAGAGTTGGTACTTAGTTAAATGAAAAGAAAATTTGAGTTCTACATCATTGATTAAATGAGATTGAAAAACCCATGTGTGATCTTAATAAGTATTATGCTATTAAGTATAAGAAGGTGGATATAATTTCTACAAAATGGGAATCTAAAAGAAATAGTAATAAAATGGACTAGATATGGGCCATTTATGAGAAAAGATAGATATATGTGATCATAAGTTCATTGATGAATTCATGGCGTTTTCAAAGTAATATTAATGAGGGGGAATACTACAAATGAAATGAGATAAAAGATAGTTGAATCAAATAAAAATTCTCAAAGATATATAAATTGATTGAGAATATGTGATGCCACAATCAATCTACAATGTTGTGTGGATTTAACTTGACAACAACAGGAAATGGTTAGCAAAGGGAAAATAAGCAAGTCATGGCAAGGCCCTGGTAGACATAAGTTATCTAGTGATTACACACTTCATCCTTCACCCTTATCACTTCATATATTAACTTGGAGGTGGTGCTTATGTTGGGAAAACTATGGTTGGGAAGTGCTCCAATTCAAACAATTATTATAGATAGTCTTGAATAAGATAAGTTTTTCTTACTATTTACTTTGTTATGTTCAGTCATGCTATACTTTTTCCATATGTTATTTCGAATTCATGTGCATATAACAACTACTTAATTTCCATTCATATGGACATTATTGTTTGCCAAAGATATATATATATATATATAATATATATATATATATATAATATATATATATATATATATATAATATATATAATATATATATATATATATATATTATATATATATATATATATATATATATAATATATATATATATATATTAAGAAACTAATATGCCTCGTAAGAAGGTTGAGAAAAAGGTTTGTATGCACCAAAGTGGTTTTGGTTATTGAGTTAACAATCACTTTTTAGAGCAAGTCAAAAGCTCAAAAAAAATTCACACCATTCTTAGTGGCAAGTGGAATAATTTTCTACCAAAGTCATTGTGAGTTTATTAGATGTTAGAAATAGTAACATCCACCTCAACTATACAACAAAACTAAATAAGGCCATAATGTATTTGTGTTCATTTTATGTACAGATCTTTTAGTGGTGATCTGATTGGGAAAATTGTTTTTGTTGTGCTAAAATTCCTTTTCAGAATATGTTAAATGTGCTTGAGGATTCATGAGATTATTTGCAAGTTTAAACATGGGTTTTTGAGTGCTTTTATGTAAATTTTATGTGCAAATTAACATAAACAAATGACTAAACAAAAACATATAACAAACATAAACATCACCATAAATAGTATCACAGCAGCACATGATGGAGTTCACCCCTCCTCGTCTACGTCTCCTTTCTCCAACATCGAATGGCTTGGCCTTCTCTATTATGCTCAAAAGTGTGAATACATCAGTTTACAATGCTCATAAATCTCTAAAACCTATTCCAGTATCTCCATAATGCCCAAAAATGCCTATGTATCATCTTTCTACTCCTGATTTGATTAAAAACTGAAGAGGTTATGGCCTTTCCCGATATTATGCTAATCACACCACAAATTCCCCAAAATTCAACACCATCCTACAAATTTGCCCCAAAACGTGCTAACGGAGTGACAATTTCACCGAAATTCAGGTGAAATTGTCGGACACTTTAAATGCCCGCTAACACCTAAAAAATTGGGCACGTGGGGGGGGGAATGTGCCTGGTGCTAAGGCCAACGGCCCACCCCCACCCATCAAGCCCCCACATCCCTCCTGTTGGTGGTTGTATGAGGTTGTGCGGCCAAGGGTAGTCCCCCCTTGGGTTGGCCCCACCTCCACCATGGCACATATTTGAATTCAAATAGAACCAGAGTTCTATATGGTTAAGAAAAAATTACGATAGCGCGTTGGTGGAAGGATTTGGACTGTGTTGTGAGGTCACGGGTTTGATCCCCATTGCCTTTGCTCGAACTTGACCCATAAATTTGGTGGCCCCCGGGCTACCACATGGCAACCTTCTGCTAGGCCACGTGTCAGCCTATGATTGGCCACCAATCCAGCCAATAAAAACACTGAATTTTGAACCAATGTGAATTTTCACTTGGCACAATACGATTCACTGCAGAATGTTGACTATTCAACCTGCCACATACACCCGCCTAGTCAGTGCCACGTCAGAAGTATGGATTGCTGACTGGCTGTCAATTTTTTCCCAAAAATTCGCCTATTTGGGAAAGTGAACAGAACATTATTTTGGGAGCATACGGTGTTTGTTTCACGCGAAATGAGTTGCATCAGATTCAAGATGACGAGCACTATATGTTCATCTAGGTTCCATATCGATCCGAAAATGTTGAATTTTGAGCTATTTTTTTAGCACCTGATCATTTCTCCCCACTGGAAGCCTTTTGGACCCCAAAAGATCACTTTCAATTGTCCAGCAAGTGGGGATACAGTTCCCTCACCTTTCCAATCTCAATCCGTTTAGCCTTTGAAGGCTTTGTTCCCTTAAGCCCCACGTGAAAGTAATCCACATACCATCGTTTTGAAGACCTTGTTCTTCTGTCAAGAATGGTGTCTTGTTGTAGTTCATCAAACTATTCAGGAGAAAAATCCTCAATGGAAGGATTTTGGACATTTTCTCCTTGATCTTCAATCAAAGGAGGCTCATACAACCTTAAGTTCTCAACATTAATAACAACATAAATTTGCATATATGAAGGCAAATCCAGCCTGAAGGCATTGTTACCAATCTTTTCCAAACTCTAAATGGACCATATCTAATTGGCTTTAGATTTTTACGTTCTCCTTGGAGCCTCTCTTTGCTAATGTGAAGCCAAACTTCATCACCGACTTGGAACTTGTGATCTACACAATGCTTGTTGTGCCTTGCTTTGTACTTTCCTTGGCTCTTTTTAAGTTGTTCTTGAACTCTTTGGTGTACCAATTGGACTTGTTCAATTAACCTTATTTCTTTGTCTATGTCACTATGACCATCAATAGCGACATATTTTCCAAAAAAAAAATCCAAAGGATACTTAGGCAAGTATCCCAAACATGCCTCAAATGGCAATGTTTGAATTCAAGAGTGCTTGGCCCAGTTGTAAACATGTTGGATATAGTGTAAATGTTCATCCCACAACTTAGGATGCTTGCTGCAATACCCACGAAGAATATTTATCATTATCGTGTTCACCACCTCTATTTGACCATCTATTTGAGGATGAAATGATGTACTCTTTTTCAATTTGGTGCCCATGAATCCCCACAAGCTTAACCAAAAGTTCCCAACAAAGCAAGAATATCGATCACTAAGAATGGATGTGGGAAATCCAAAATGCACCCAGACATTCTAAAAGAATAATTGAGCAGTTTGTGCAGCTGTAATTTTCTTTTTACATGGCATCAAAATACACGTTTGTTGAACCTATCCACAACTACATACAAATAATCATGACTTCTTTTTGACAATGGAAGACCTCCTACAAAATCCATAGAAACACTCATACATGGTCGTGAAGGAACCAGAAGTTGTGTGTAAATTACTAACTTCCTATTGCTAGGCTTACTAACTACACATAATGAACATCCTTTAATAAAACGTGGCACACTTTCAAGTATACGAGGCCAATAACAATACCTTTGTAGATGTGCCACCGTCTTACTTACACTGAAATGACCAGCAATAAGAGAAGTATGTGCCTCTATTATGATGTTGACTCTTTCTTCCTGTGGAATACAAAGCTTCCCAAGATGGTACAACAATTTATCATGCAAATGGTAATTCAATTCCTCTATTTGGTTACCTTGACTCAAGCTTGCATAAACATCCTGAAAGTCATTGTCTAATGCATATTGCTCAATATAAATTTCATGTAAAACAGAATTATGCTTAAGTAAATTAGTTGCACTAATAATAGGCCTAGAAATCATATCAGCAACTTTATTGTAGATACCTTTCTTATACCTTATGACCAAGTGGAACTGTTGAATAAAACCCATCCATTAGAAGTGCCTTGATTGCCTCAACTTTGATTGAGATTGAAATTATTGAAATGGTTGATGATCAATGTGAATGATTGTTTCCTTACCCATCAGGTAATGTTTCCACTTTTTCACACTTTTCACCAATGCATACAATTCCTTGTCATATGTAGGATAATTAATCATTGCACCATTGAAAGTTTTCGAATGAAAACAAATAGGGTTACCATGTTCCATGAGGACTACACCCATGGTGTAGTCACTAGCATCAATCTAGATCTCAAATGACTGCCTCAAGTCTGGAAGTGAAAGTACTGGAGATGAATTGATCTTTTCCTTCAATGCATCAAAGGAATTTTTTTGTTTGCCTCCCCACTGAAACACCCTTTTCACACTTGTCAATGAATGCAAAGGAGCTTCTATAGAAGAAAAGTTAGCAATGAATTTCCTCCAATATTGGGCTGCTCCCAAAAAAATTCTTACCTCAGTAACTGTCTTGGGCCTTGGCCAATTCAAAATTACATCAACCTTGGAGGGATCTATTTTCAACTCACCTCCTCCAACTATATGACCCAAGTAAACTAAATATTTTCCAAACTCACACCTTGACATCTTTAGATACACTTGCTCTTTCTTTAAGACATCAAGTACTTTTGTCACATGCATGACATGTTCATCGCGAGATTTACTGGAAATTAAGATGTCATCTAAGTAGACTATAAAAAAACTCATCAAGAAATCGCCTCAACACATCATTCATCACAAGCATGAAGGTAGCAGGAGAATTACATAAACCAAGAGGCATAACTAGAAATTCAAACAAACCTTGTTTTGTTTTGAATGTTGTCTTTCAAATGTCTCCTTCAGCAGTTCTAATTTGATGGTATCCACTCCTTAAGTCCAACTTAATAAAATACTTTTCATCTTTCAATTGATCAAGTAAATCATCTATTATAGGCAGTGGGTAACGGTTCTTTACCGTAATCTTGTTTAATGCACAGAAGTCCACACACATGCGCCATGTTCCATCCTTCTTTAGCACCAAAACAATAGGTGAACCACAGGGCGAAGAACTTGGCCTGATGATCCCTTTATCCAACAACTCTTGAGTTTTCTTTTTAGTTTCTGCACTTTCCAACACTAGCATCCTGTAAAATACAAAGGCATGTGTTCTACCTTCTTCACCTTTGATAGACCTAATAGCTCAAAGGTAAAATAGAAACGCATAGGTTCTACCTTCTTCACATATGAGAGACCTAATGGATCAACAGAACTATTTGATGTAGTATTTTCCTTGGAGTACTAAGAAAATAAAACCATGACAGTTGAACTTGGGTGTGAGAATTGTGAACCTTAGTATAACCAAGCATTATGAAAGTACTAAAAAGGGCCTTTCCACTAAACTGAAACATTTGACACAAAAATTAGGAGATATCTTGAATTAATAAGTAGATAGACCTATTATCATGGCAATATAAATTAAAAATTCTAGAAAGAAAAATCAGAAAAGCATCATGAGATCTAAGATTCAACTGGTGACCAGGCACATCAAGCAAGCATAACACTAACTACTTCTATGATACATAATGGTCACTGATGTTGGCCAAAAGGTCCATGCAGATGGAAGTAACCTTAAGTCTTTTATAGTTCTTTTGTAAGAAATGTTAACTTTAGATAAATTCGTAATATGGGCATCCTTTCCAGATCAAGAGAACAATAGAGGATAAAAGAAACATCCAAATTCACATTTCAATTGGATTATGGTTCGAGAACCACTTAGATACTGTCACTAAATTGTAAAAAATATGGAGAGATAAATCACTATACTTGCAAAACCTAAAATGTACATAATTTTGATCCTTCTCTATAGCAATGACATTTGACATTTGTATCATAATAGATAAAATTAGTGCAATGATATGTATAACATGTGGTAGTTACATTTTTCATTAATGTGAAAAATAACTTCACCCCATAAAAATTCATAACTTGTCTGACGAAACCAAAAAAGCAATTGGCTCTATATAAGCATTAACAAGTTAAGTCAAAAGTCACCTTGCCTTGCCTTGCATCTCTAAGATTTGTATACACAAGACCATGGTCTGAAATTTGAATGGATCCCCATTGCCTTCCTTAGTTTGCAAAACAACTAATATTATATGTGTAGGGCCATTTATGCCGAGTCTGGGGAAGTTTGCATGTCCGTTAAGTAAGCCTAAACTAACTAAGTCCATTGAGTAAGAATTTAAATGGAACAAAAACCAGACAATAACTAGGCATGATGGTTTGAGCTAAAGGGATTATGATTTCATTGAGGCATTATTCTCTAAAAGTCACGAGGAACAAATTGCCTATTAGAGGGTATTGAACTCTTCCACACATTTCAATGAAACATTCTTCTAAAGCAATCTCAAATCTCACGCATCCCACAGCTCAATAAGCGTTACATTAAAAGATAGAGATCAAGAGGAAGCTTTCTTAGGAAACACAAAAAATTGTTAAAACTATCATAGATGAATTTTAACCTTGGATTTACAAGAATTTTAAACTGGGATCTAATAATTAGTAAAGAGCGGAATTTTAGGCACAAATTTGTGATGGATGTTAAAAGACAGCTTGCTAATTAGTTTATAGTTGTTTTTGTTAATAAAAAAATACAATTAAATGCAATGAAGGTGTTATCACTCATAATTTTCTCTAGAAGTTATTAGAAGAAAGAAAATGATCGAGGTAACCGCAAACCAACTTTTGGGCATAGGCTCTAGCCAAACTAAGCTCAGAGAGAGCTCTCTCTATATGGTTTAGCTTTGTTTGATGGGATTTTAGGCTAGTTCTTAATGTTCAGGGTTTTTTTATTTGTATTGAAGATTAGGTGGTGGAATTCTTTAAACAGATGGATAGGATGATGTCTCGAGTCCATTGGGCTATGGAGTCAACAAAAGAG
Source organism: Pinus taeda (assembly GCA_000404065.3). NCBI lineage: Eukaryota > Viridiplantae > Streptophyta > Pinopsida > Pinales > Pinaceae > Pinus > Pinus taeda. Next base: position 50,849 of record APFE030599277.1, read on the forward strand.
TAGCAAGACTGTATCAACTCACTAAAGGGAATGTTCAAAAGGAAATCTAGCAGAGTAGAGTGCAGGTCTTTGGGCCAGAGGGGTGAAAAAGGTTTTAACTAGGGTGAGAAAGAAATTAAGAATTCTGAGACTGGGATTGAAACGAGGAACAAAGGGTAATCGGAAACAAAGGGAAATTCAAAATCCTTTGCTATAGATTATAAAGAAACAACCTAAACTAAGGAGCAATTAAGAATTCCTTAACTTAGATTATCAATAGAAAACATGTATTTTCCTAACTCTTATAACAGAGTGTAATTAAACAAATTCTGATACAATACTCCAGTTATGGCATAAGATTCAGATAAACATTATGGAAAAAAATTTAAGAAAGATAACAACAATGTGAGAAAATACTTGTTTGCACTTCGCTCTACACATGAATCCTTTGAAATATCTGGTCTTTATTCATCAATCCAGCTTGCTGGCTCAGTCAATGCTCCAATGGCTTTATAGTCTTTCAATCAAGAAGTCTATAGAAATGTTTAAGAATCCACACATAGTTCGAATTGTGAAGGATTTATACTAAGGTTTTATTACAAATATCTCAAACTGACTTGAGATTTAATCTAGGAAATACAAATATCTTCTCGCAAGAAGATAGAGATGGCTAGTGAACTGCTTTCATGTTGTCCCATTTATTGTGGTAATGTTGGCTTTTATGGTTTGATTTTAGCTCTATATGCTCTTCTCTGTTTGAATTATCACGATGGAGGCATTATTTACTTCAGGCTTTCATCTGATACTCTCTGTCACTGATACTCTTTTACTTACTGACCTGTATTTATCCTTTACTATGTGTTTCAACAGTAAATTCTTTTGTTTTTATGTGTATCAACATCCGGAAGTGGATATTGATCAAGTCCCTGTATGTTTTATTTGTTTTTCTTCTAACTGCATCTTCGGTCTGGTTCCTCTATTTTAACTATCAATTCTCTATGTGAATGTTTTCTTCTTGGCGTTGTGTGTAATTGTCTTCTTCTCTGTTCCTTGTATAATGGTCTTCTTCTTCTGAATATAGACTTTTTAACAGGTTTCTTGTTGAGTCTTGGAGTAAACAAGTTCTGTGACTAGTATTAGAACTATTTATCCAAGCTCTGGTCTTCGGATGATTACCTGTAAAACTCAACAATAATTAAGAAAACCTCAGTCGACTGGAAAGGTACTTGATGGCTTTATTTGCACAGGGATGCCTGGGGAAGGGGTCGTGGCAGTGTTTTGGACGTAAAGGGAGGTGGAATTGCGTCGCAGAGGTTCAGGGTGGCACTGAAGGGTTTAATGGGTTTATACTGTGAAACGGGCGAAAGGCATGAAAACGAAGGTTTTCGTGGTTTTAAGTCTAACGGGCAACTTTTTTAATATGGCGTGGAAATTCATATTTATGGATAATAGGTGGTTTATCTGGTTGGCGGGGAGGCAGTATTGGAGGTCATCACACCACTTATGAGGCGAAGGTGGTTTTTAGGAGGGGTCACCCGATATACTCTAGAGCATGACACGTAGCCATTGGGGGGTCGGGGAAAACCACCTTATCAGGTGGGTAACGATCAGCCATCGGGCGTAGACGATATGGCCGAGGAGAATTGGATGAAGCGTATGTTGATCGGACGACAATCGGTCAAGGGAAATGCGCGGATTATAAAAGATTGGGTTTAGGAGGGGCCCAATGCTTTAATATTTTGCGGTATCGATTTATTTAGGAATTAATCACAAATTAACAATGATCGGGCAAGGTTTAATAAGGGAGTTTAACTCTTTGGATAAAGGTCGGGCGTCGAGTGAAGCCGATATGGCTACGCATCGTTGGATTAGGGCGCAGTTAATCGGATGGTGGTCGGGTCGTAAAATAGCACGGAATAAATGTACGAAGGCTTAGGGGGGGCCTGAAGCTTTAATCAGAAGTGATTTGTATTTATTTGAAGTTAATGGACGGTTTATATGTTTTGTCAGGATAAGGGGTAAATGTATTAGTTTCTATTAAAACTATGGGTTGGGGGTATTTATATTGGGATTTAGTTGATATACAAGAAAAGGGTTATATCGGGCATTATATAATAAAGTTAGTAATTAATATGAAATGTGATGGGCGGAGTGGGTTTTCCCTAAGTAAAAGGGTAAAATGTATGCATTTCGCGCATTTTTATTTATACTTAGGATACAATGTTTTTTTTGGGTTTTTTAGTGAAAAGGGATTTACATGGGGGGTTTTCACTTTTCCTAGGCAAATGGTGTTTAACATTAGGAAAAGGGGTTTTCTTAGGGTGATGAGGGGAAATGGATTGTATGAAGGGGGAATGATTTTATGAAGGGGATTCTAGCACTTGTGTCCATAAGTCATTGAGCCGAGGGTCCAGTCCCACCAAAAGTTAGAGAAATGCTCTGAGCCTCTTTGACTTATAGAATTTAAAAGTACTAGAACATACTTGTAGATAGGAAATTAGTAAGTATAAGGGAAAAAAGGATGAGGGGGAGTTAATCACATGAACTTGTAATTTTTTTCCTTTGCTTTCATAATATATCATACATTTTGAAATAGGTATCTAAACATGATGCATGTGTTTCGATCCAATTAACTTTGTATTTCAGCAACCTTTCTTCTACTTACCCATTTCTTACCTCTAACATGTTTTCTTCATTTTTTTGGGTGCATTTAGGCTAGCAAACCCTTATTCTATCTTTTATTTTGGAAAGTAATCTATCTAATTCTAACCTTATATCATCCAAGGGCTCAGATTAAGCTTATGAGCTCATTTTATTTTCTCTACCTAACTATGATCTACCAAGATTAAACTGTTTGGTCAGATTTTATCCTCTAACTATAAACATAAAATTCAAAGCATAAAATAATCAAGATTAAACAGTTTGATACCATGGATTGTGGCATGAATAACAAGTTGCACACAATCATTATTATGCATAAAATTAAATAGTAGTGGCATTTAGACTTGCACACTTTCATGGTCTCTTTTGTTTTTGGGGTTCATATATTTTCATTTTTTGACCTTCTCTTATTCTTTTGTCCTTTGATTTTTCTTTTATGACACACCCTCTTTACATTTTTTAATTTTTATAATATGGAAAACATTTGTAGAAAGTAAAGGTATGTACAATATTACAAGGCTTAAACTTAGTCATTCAAAATTATGACTCCTATTGGTATAGGAACCTAACAGTGGCTCCACTTGGGGATGGCATTTCCTTGTGAAATGTCAAGAACTTTAGAGATCAGTAGCCTTTGAATTGTTGTTGATGTTGCCTTGCAAAGTGTCCTTCTATGAATCTGCATTATTGATACTTATGATAGTACATCTTTTAAAGCTTAAGGTCTTCTCTTCGGGCTTCAACTTCAAAGATCACTATCCAATCCAAACTAGACTTTAGAAAATAAAATATGTACAAATGAAAATTAGTAATTAGGTTCAAAGTAATGTTTTAGTAGTCAACCATTCATTGGCCCACCTTTTGCATCTGTACCATCAATTTCACTCAAGAAGAAAGCATTATTTCCTCTATAAGCATAAATGACATAGGGACCTTTCCATAGGAAATCAAATTTCCCATGTTTTTCTTTATCTTCCCTCCTTAAGTCCCACTTGAGCACTTTGTCACCAATGTAGAAATCTTCAACCTTGGTTCTCTTATAAAAAAATCTTCTTAATATTTTATTGCACAACTTGAGACCTGACATAGACCTCTTCTCTTGTTTGTTGTAGATGAATAGTTTGGTTGATTCATTTTTGGATACTATTTGGTTCAACCTATATTTCTTGAAGTATCTTCATTACTGGTACTCCCAAAGAGGATAAAAAGATAGCTTCCATTCCATAAACTCGTTGATAGGGAAAAGTACCAATTGATTTCTTAGTAGTCAATATGTCTGCCCATAAGGCATTGACTAGCTTTTAATTCCAAGTTTCTTATTGTCCTCTAGTAGCTTCTTGATGATATTTACTACGCTTTTGTTTGAGGATTCTGCCAGTCCATTAACTTGAGGGTAATATGTTGTGGAATGGCCAACGGTGATATGGTATTTATTGCATAAATCTATCATTATTTTGGATTTAAAGGATGTTTCATTATCAGTGGTGAGCTTAGTTGGACATCCAAATCTTGATAGAATATTGGTTTCAAGGAAGATTATGATAACAGTGTTTGTGGCTTTCCTTGAAGGTATGGCCTCTATCCATTTTGTGAAGTAGTCTATGGCTGTAAGGATCCATTTGTGTTAGGTAGAGGAGGGTGGGTGAATTTCACCAATGAAGTCTAGACCCCATTGTTGAAAAGGTATTTCAGCAGAGATTGGCTTGAGGGGTAAAGGTAAGAGCTTTTTCTTCCCCTCAAAATTTTGACATTTGTGACAGGAGGTAACATATTTTTTGACATCAGCAAACAAAGTAGGCCAGTAGAAACTAGCTCTAAGGATTTTATCTACAGTATTCTTCCAGTAAAGGTGTCATTCACAATCACCTGCATGAAACTCTTGTAAAACTTTGTCAGATTCTTCTTTTAATAAGCAATTGAGAAGAATACCTTCATGATCTCTCCAAAACAAAACATTGTCTAATATACAAAATCTTAAGGATTTCATCTTCAAAAACCTGCTTTTAGTCCTAGACAATTCAGGAGGAGCTTGTAAATTCAGTAAAACATAAATAATATCAGCATACCAAGGTGATTCAAGAAAGGCCTGGCTAATTAGTGGAGTCGCCATCTCCTCTTCATTATCTATTGTTGCAATAAAGTTTATATCCAAGGCCTGACAGTTTTATTCAGCCATGAGCTTGGCTAAACCTTGGCCCTTGATTAACTTGGTAGGTTTGATGTCTATATCATACTCTAAAATAGTAGCAATCCACTTTCTCCTCTTTCCATCAGGACCATCCTGAGTTAGGATGTCTTTAACTACTAAATTGGGAATGTAGGCTACTATGTGAGAATATAAGAAGTATACCCTAAAATCCTTAATAGCTTTGACTAAAGGCAAGGCTTGTTTTTCCATTATGTTATATTTCAAGGGGGCACCTCTCAAGGCTTTGCTGAAGAAAGCAATGGGTTGTTCATAGCCCTCGTCATTTTTCTGTAATAGGACAACAACTATTGTGTGCTCAAAAGAAAAGGAAAACAAGATGAAATCTCTGTCAAATTTAGGATTGATTAATACAGGTGTTTTAGTTAAGGCTAGTTTGATGTCTTCAAAGGATTTCATAGCCTTAACAGTCTATTTTATGGTGGAGTCTTTTTTTAGCATGTTGTTTAGTGATCTAATTAACTCTCCTAGATTAGATATAAATCTTCTAAGAAAATTGATTTCTCCTAAGAAATCTTGTAATTCTCTAATGTTCCTGGGGTGTCTTATTTGTAATATGGCTTCAATTCTTGCAGGGTCTATTCTTATACCATCTTTTGAAATTATGTGACCTAACAACTTTCCCTCCTCTAACACAAACAAGGACTTTTTGGGGTTCAAAGAGATTCCAAACTTCCTGCATTTAATAAAAACTTGCCTTAGATGATCCAAATGTTGATTGCTAGACTTTGAAAATACAGTAATATCATCTGGATATATCACAAGGAAATCATGAATTTCTTTAGCAAAGGTTATATCCATAGCCTTATGGAAAGTGGCTCCTGCATTCATTAGCCCAAAAGGCATTTTCACGTACATAAAAGTGCCCCAAGGAGTAGTAAAGGCAGTTTTGGGTTGGTCATCTGGGTGAACTAAGAATTTATTGTAACCAGAAAACCCGTCCAACAATGAGAGTCTGGTTGATCAAACTACTCTCTGTAAAATGTGATCCATTTTAGGGAGAGGGTAATTGTATTTTAGTGACACTTTGTTGAGGTTTTTGAGATCCACACAGAGTCTGATCTCACCAATTTTCTTTCTAGTTGGTACCAACTTTGAGACCCAATCAGAAAATCTGATTGGTGCAATTATTTTGGCATCATACATCTTCTGAATTTCTTTTTCAATTACAGGTAATAAGACAGGATTGATCCTTCTTGGTTTTTGTTTGAAAGGCTTTTTATTTTCTTTAATAGGAATTGTGCGCTAGATGATGTTGGTGTCATAGGATTTAAGGTCCTTGTAACTCCAAGAAAAGACATCCCTAAATTCTTTCAACAACTCAATGTATTTCACTTTTTCAGTTGGAGGTAATGATTTTGAAAGTTTGATCAGTTTAGGATTTTCATCAGTGCCTATATTACATTCCTCTATATCAGACCTTAATGGTTCCATTTTAGGTTTCCTAGGAACATCATTTGAATCAAATAAATCTTCCAGAGGGGTTATTCCCTTTGGTAAGAAGTTATCCTTGAGATTAATTACTTCAGTTTCTTCATTGATTATTTCATCAATCTCCATTAGCTCTAAGTTATCTACATCAGATTTGGTAAATTTAGTTGGTTTAAGTCTATCTATTTCATCATCTTCTATCTCATTTATTTCTATCTTTTCTTTAGTGTTAAGATCTAGGGATGTATCAGTATCTATATTATTATTTACAAACTCTTCTTATGAAAGTAAAAAGTTTATCTGTTTATTATTAGAAAATATTTTCCAATTCTTCAAATTATCTGGAATTGCGGGTCTCTGCCTAACTTCAGCAGTGTACTGATAGTTAGGTTGGAAGGGTAATTTGCATGTGCTAGCAAACATTGCTAAACTATGGGCTTGCATGTTATGTTTTCTAGGGATTACTGCAAGCTTTGTTTCTAGGAAAGTGTTAAGTATTTCTACAATAGTATCTCTATAACAACTTAATCTAGGGTCCTTAGTCATATATACAACATCAATTTGTTTTACAATTAGTTCAGAGTCTCCCATAATAGAAACTCTTTTAGCTCCTAGATTCCTAACTAACTTGAGACCTAAAATTAATGCTTCATATTCAGCTATATTATTTGTACATTTAAAATTCAATCTATATGCATAGCCTGCTGAGTAATTGTTCTCCAAATTATATATCCATACTCCTACTCCCGCTCCTAACCTATTGACTGATCCATGAAATTCTAAATGCCATAATATCTCATGATCATAATTTTCACTATCTGGTGCAACAAACTTTTCATCATTCACAGCAATCAAACCTTCTTGTTCATTGAATAGCTCTATAATCTAGTTAGCTTCATTTTGTGTAGAAACTGCAATTTCTTTTGGTTCTATATCAATACTGTCTAAAAGTGTTTCTTGTGTTTGATCGGCATTATACAAGATAAAAGAATCAATATCTGAGTGTATGGAGTAGATGGGAAATTTTTGAGGCTGATCCTGGCTACTTACCATATATTTCATTAAGGTTTCTCGATATAGTTTCTTAGGTTGTCCAAAAACAGAAATTGTTTCATATGACATATCTAGTTGTAAAGATCCCTGAAGTTTGGCTCCCCGTGATCTGGATAACAGCATGCCATACTTTGGTGGGTTGTCAGCAACTACAATGTCCATAAGGATGCTTTTGGCAGGATATTGGACTAAAATAACACATAGGTCTTTAATCAATCCTAGACACTTTACCTGACTGGAGTCAAATGAGAATAAATCTTTGTAAGGCCTTGTAATGTCTAGGTTCAGTTTCTCCATTACTGATTTGAGCATTAAATTGTGGGAGGCCCCAGAATCCAACATTGCATTGTGTAGAATTTTGTCATGGATACTAAGGCTAATATAAAAAGGTGGAACTCCTCCTTCTAATGGTTTGCCATTAACATCTGGACCAAATATGAGTTCTGGTTGGTCATCAAACAAGTTAACTGAATCCTCAATTTCAGCAATGTTTAAGGTCTGGTTTATCTGTTACTTATAAGGTTCATTCTTGATTAGTTCTGTTAAAGGGACTAAAATCTTTAGCTTTGCTATCTCTGCTCCCAAATTGAATGGAAAAGAGGCTTTTTCTGTTTGAAGGTTTGAGTTTTAGCAGTAGGGATTTGAGTAGGATTGTCTTCTTTTTCTTTATTGGGGATCCCTTTATGTGGATTTTCAAGTGGAAATGAAGTGGATGGTTGATTAGCAGAAGGTTGATCAAAGGTTATATCTACAATTATGGGGCCAGAAGGATTTGGGTTTTTCCTAGGGAGAATTTGGAGGATCTCTGAAACAGAGACTTCTTTTATTTTCTTGGGTTTATTTTGTGTTGTTTTCTTAGTTTGCTCGAGGACATCTACATTCTTTTTTCTTTTTAGAATCTATTGTTTATAGACTTCGAAAATGGCAAAGTCATATCCTTTTTTATAATCAAATGATTCACCAGACTGTACCTGTAATTGCTGCAACATATACAGTTCCTGCTCATCTTGGGTTAGAAAAACAGTGTCTTCATCATTTATTCCCATTAGGTTAATTTGTGTATCATGCTCTGGATCTTCTGGATGGGATGTCTCTGCATAATTTTCTTGGAAAGGAGACCTTATTTTCTGATCTGGTCCTTTTTTCTCCATGTTTTGGTTGTTTCTGAAATTTGGGTTTCTAATTGGAGGTGCTTGTTGTTTATCCCATTGGGGTTTCCTTTCCATGTTACCTATTCTCTCCATTATCCTTTCCATGTTTTTGGCCAAGTTATCTATTTTAATATCAAATGGTGAAATTTCGTCCTTAGCAATTCTCTTTTCATTTCTAACTCTAGCCCTTTTAGCTAACAAATTAGCCTCTACACTAACAGCTACACTTTGCATTTCTTCTAATGTTGGGGGGTTTCTTTCCCTAAGTTGGTATGTCATATCTATATCAAAACCATCAGGGAACTTTATTAATGCTAAATCAAGTGGGGGTCTAAGGTTAACTAGGATTGCATTATATATGTTATTGAATCTAGTGCAGTAATCTTGAACAGTTTCATTAGGTCCTCTCCTAATATTCTCATATTCTGAAAGGATTTGTAAGGGATTCTTTTCGTTTTCCCACCTATCAATAAACAACCTTTAGAAATTTGCTAGTTCTGCTATGTGGTTGGTAGGAAAGGCTTTAAACCACTTCTTGACATCACCAGTAAAGGGAAAAGAGTCTCATCTAGACATTGCCTTCACCTATTTCATGTAGTTTAAAAAAGCTAGACATCTTGTTTACATGCTACTAGGCAGTGTACTAACCAATAGCATCAAACAAGGGAATCTTATTCTGATAATCTGCAGGCATAGCATGAATTTGGGCAGGCAAAACAAGAGGAGCATATCTATTTGCCATTGTTGTAGGTTGGGACGGGTTAAGATGTGGGGTTGAGATACTCGGAATTAATGTAGTAGTGGATGAAGAACCAAGACTAGTAGGTGGTGAATGAGTAATGATAGGTTGGTGAGGGAGTGAATGTATAAATGGTTGTGCAGAATGGAATTCAGAGGGTACTGAAGTTGAAGGGAATAATGGTGAACTCAAAGTAGTGGAGAATTGTTTAAAAAACTCAGGGGTAGTAGTAGTATTAATGCATGATTGTGGAGATTTTAGAATGTACTCATCAATTGATCTGTTGGCCTGTTGGACTTCAAGGTCTGCAATAAAATCAGGATCTAGAACAGTTTCATATATTGCACTTTCAAATTTTGTTTTAAATAATGAAAGACCAAATTGCTCATCAAAGGGAAGATCTTCTAAAAATAACCACTCATCAGGACATGAATTAGCTTTAACTAAAGGTATTTGACTAACTGAACTTTCTTCTTTTTTAGATTTTCTTGAAATCAAGTTGGGATTATCAACTACTAGGGGAGGGTTGGGATATGGATTAGCCCTAGTAAATGAGTCTTCCTAGAAGCCAGAATTTCAAATCTTTTAATTGTTTTTGTGAGATTTTTTCAATATAACTTCTAACAAATGACTTTAAGAGGCTCAAAATATAGAATTAGAATTTTCTTAAATTTATTAGGACTGAGGAATTGTTGGCTCCCCAGTGGAGTCGTCACTATGTTATCACTCAAAATTTTCTCTAGAATTTATTAAAAGAAAGAAAATGATCGAGGTAACCACAAACCAACTTTTAGGCATAGGCTCTAGCCAACCTAAGCTCAGAGAGGGCTCTCTCTATATGATTTAGCTTTGTTTTATGGGATTTTAGGCTAGCTCCTAATGTTCAGGGGTTTTTGATTTGTATTGAAGATTGGGCAGTGAGAGTCTTTAAACAGATGGATAGGATGATGTCTCTAGTCCGTTGGGATATGGAGTCAACAAAAGAGAAACAAGACTGGATCAACTCACTAAAGGTAATGTTCAAAGGGCAAGATAGCATAATAGAGTGCAAGTCTTTGGGCCAGAGGGGTGAAAAAGGTTTTAACCAGGGTGAGAGAGAAATTAATAATTCTTAGACCAAGATTGAAACGAGGAACAAAGGGTAGCCAGAAACAAAGGGAAATTAAGAATCCTTTGCTATAGATTTTAAAGAAACAACCTAAACTAAGGAGCGATTAAGAATTCCTTAACTTAGATTATCAGTAGAAAACATGTATTTGCCTAACTGTTATAACATAGTGTAATTAAACAAATTCTAAGACAATACTCTATTTATGGCATTCAAATTCAGATAAACATTATGGAAAAAAATTTGAGAAAGATAACGACAACGTGAGAAAATACTTGTCTGCACTTCGCTCTACACATGAATCCTTTGAAATAACTGATCTTTATTCATCAATCTAGCTTTCTAGCTCAGTCAATGCTCCAATGGCTTTACAGTATTTCGATTAATAAGTCTATAGAAATGTCTAAGAATCCACACTACATACTTAGAATTGTGAAGTATTTATACTAAAGTTTTATTACAAATATCTCAAACTGACTTGAGATTTAATCTAGGAAATACAAATATCTTCTCACAAGAAGATAGAGACAGCTAGTGAATTGCTTTCATGTTGTCCCATTTATTGTGGTACTACTGGATTTTATGGTTTGATTTTAGCTCTTTATGCTCTTTGTTGTTTGAATTATCATGTTGGAGGACTTATTTACATCAGGCTTTCATCTGATACTCTCTATCACTGATACTTTTTTACTTGCTGACCTGTCTTTATCCTTTACTATGTTTTTTCCTGTTATTGTACATTTATATCCTTTTACTTTGTTTCAACAGTAAATTATTTTGTTTTTATGTGTATCAGCATTGGGAAGTGGATATTGATCAAGTCCCTGCATGTTTCATTTCTTTTCTTCTAACTACTTATTCAATTTGGTTCCTCTGTTTTGACTATTAATTCTCTGTGTGAATGTTTTCTTCTCGGTCTGTGTGTAATTGTCTTCTTCTATGTTCCTTGTATAATGGCCTTCTTCTTCATAATATAGGCTTTTTAATAGGTTCCTTGTCGAGTCTTGGAGTAAACAATTTCTACGATTAGTATCACAACTGTTTATCCAAGCTCCGGTCTTCGGTTGATTATCTGTAAAACTCAACAATAATTAAGAAAACTTCATTCAGCTAGAAATGCACTTGATGGCTTTATTTGCACGGGGATGCCTGGGGAAGGGGTCGTGGCAGTGTTTTGGACGTAAAGGGAGGTGGAATTGCGTCACAGAGGTTCACGGTGGCACTGAAGGGTTTGGGGTCTATACTGTGAAACGGGCGAAAGGCATGAAAACAAAGGTTTTCAGGGTTTTAATTCTAATGGACAACTTTTTGAATATGGCACAGAAATTCATATTTATGGATAATAGGTGGTTTATTGGGTTGGCGGGGAGGCGGTATTGGAGGTCGTCACACCGCTTATGAGGCGAAGGCGGTTTTTAGGAGGGGTCACCCGATATACTCTAGAGCGTGACATGTAGCCATTGGGGGGTCGGAGAAAACCACCTTATCGGGTGGGTAACGATCAGCCATCGGGCGCGGTCGATATGGCCGAGGAGCATTGGATGAAGCAGATGTTGATCAGACGACAATCGGGCAAAGGAAATGCGCAGATTATAAAAGCTTGGGTTTAGGAGGGGCCCAATGCTTTAATATTTTGCGGTATCGATTTATTTAGGAATTAATCACGAATTAACAATGATCGGACAGGGTTTAATAAGGGAGTTTAACTCTTTGGATAAAGGTCAGGCGTCGGGGGAAGCCGATACGGCTACGCATCGTTGGATTAGGGCGCAGTTGATCGGATGGTGGTCGGGTCGTAAAATAGCACGGAATAAATGTACGAAGGCTTAGGGGGGGCCTGAAGCTTTAATCAAAAGTGATTTGTATTTATTTGGAGTTAATGGGCGGTTTATATGTTTTGTCAGGATAAGGGGTAAATGTACTAGTTTCTATTAAAACTATGGGTTGGGGGTATTTATATAGGGATTTAGTTAATATACAAGAAAAGGGTTATATCGGGAATTATATAATAAAGTTAGTAATTAATATGAAATGTGATGGGCGAAGTGGGTTTTCCCTAAGTAAAAGGGTAAAATGTATGCATTTCGTGTACTTTTATTTATAATTAGGATAAAATGTTTTTTGTGGGTTTTTGAGCGAAAAAAGGATTTACATGGGTGGTTTTCACTTTTCTTAGGAAAATGGTGTTTAACCTTAGGAAAAGGGGTTTTCTTAGGGTGATGAGGGGAAATGGATTGTATGAAGGGGGAATGTTTTTATGACGGGATTCTAGCACTTGTGTCCATAAGTAATTGAGCCGAGGGTTCGGTCCCACCAAAAGTCAGAGAAATGCTCTGAGCCTCTTTGACTTATAGGATTTAAAAGTACTAGAACATACTTGTGGATAGGAAATTAGTATAAGGGAAAAAAGATGAGGGGGAGTTAATCACATGAATTTGTAAACCTTTTCCTTTGCCTTCATAATTGATCGTACATGTTGAAATATGTATCTAAACATGATTCATGTGTTTTGATCCAATTAACTTTGTAGTTCAACAAGTTTTATTCTACTTACTCATTTCTTACCTCTAACATGTTTTCTTCATTTCTTTGGGTGCATTTAGGACAACAAACCCTTATTCTATCTTTTCTTTTGGAAAGTAATCTATCCAATTCTAACCTTAGATCATCCAAGGGCTCAAATTAAGCTTATGAGCTCCTTTTATTTTCTCTACCTAACTATGATCTGCTAAGATTAAACTGTTTGGTCAGATTTTATTCTCTAACTATAAACATAAAATTCAAAGCATAAAATAATCAAGATTAAACAGTTTGATTACCATGAATTGTGGCATGAATAACAAGTTGCACACAATCATTATTATGCATAAAATAGACTTGCACACTTTCATGGTCTCTTTTCTTTTTGGGGTTCATATATTTTCATTTTTTTGACCTTCTCTTATTCTTTTGTCCTTTGATTTTTCTTTTAGGACATATTTACATTTTTTAATTTTTATAATATGGAAAACATTTGCAGAAAGCAAAGGTATGTACACTATTACAAGGCTTAACCTTAGTCATTCAAAATTATGACTCCAATTGGAATAGGAACCTAACAGAAGGGAAATTTAAGTTGCATGAAACATCGAAATATGTATAATTTTTTGAAAAGAGAATATCTTAAAAATGTGACTTTCTAAACTAGATATAGGGAGAAATTGCATATATAAAAAATACAAAAATATAAATATTAAAGGTTTTTTTAATAACAAATTATCTTGCAAGAAAATAAGAATAAGAATGATACAAGTAAATGGCATTCTAGGATAACTATGTTTTGATTTTCATAGATGATTATATGATGCAAAATCTCATAACTTAGTGGTCTTGACTAATGCTAGAATCCATAGGAAAAGCTACAATACTTTATGTTACATTTTCTATCTTTTTACTTTAAAAGTAAAAACTTTAATTTTACCATTAGATAACAAGGTGATTCTCAAAACTCAATCCCCTATCTTTGTTTTGAAAGTGAAAACTTTAATATTACCATTAGATAACAAGGTGATTCTCAAAACTCAATCCCCTATCTTTGTTTAGTCTTAGAGGGTTGTTGGCGTGAACAAGGCAATGCTATTCAATGGGTCTCATTCACAAGAACTTAGGTTGGCATGGAAAGTTCCAAAAAAAACATAAATTGTGACCACTCAAAATGACCAAAATGTCATTGGCCTCGTCGTATGGAATTTCAAATAATTTTACTTTAAGAATTTAAAATTACCATTAATTACAAAGGTCACAAAATCCTCAAAATTCAATCCCCTATCTTTATTTTGTCTTAAAGCGCCTTTGACATGGGCAGTTTAATATTTTATTATGGGTCTCACACCCCTCTCAAGAACTTAGGTTGGCTTGGAAACTTCCAATAAAAATGCCTGAAACATCACTAGAAATGGTTGAAATGCCTTGGAAACATTATCAACCGTTATAGTGTTTCCAAATCTTAAAAGGTTTTTGGCACAAACAATGCAACATTTTTAGACATAGTTACCGAAGAATCCACAGTAAAAACCATTTTCCGTCAACGTTTCAAATCCCAACTGGGATCCATCATCAAGACTTTCTTGAATGCTGGTAGAAGAAGAGCTTAATTGAGATATATACCACAGATGTCTTAAATCCAAAATGCAACATTTTCCTATGAATCCCATGCCCCTATTAAGCACTTAGGTTGGCCTATAAACTTTAGATAAAAAAAACATGAAACGTCGCTAGACATGACTAAACAGTGAAATGCCTTGGAAACATTGTTAGTTGTATTAAACGATGTTTCCAAATCCTAGAAACACCATAAAATATGGCCAATGACAATTCCAAGGTGATTTGACCATTTATAGTCACTTTCTGGGTGATTTCGAAAGTATCCATGCAACCTAAGTGCCTAAAAGGGGTGTCTGATCCATAGGAAAATATCACCTAGCTTGTGCCAACAACCCTTTAAATAAAAAAGAAAGACATGGGATTGAGCTTTGACGGGTTTGTCACCTTTGGAAATGTCATATAGTATGACCAACAACATTTCAGCCATTTCCAGTGATGATCCGGATTTAAACAAGAACGCAACAAATTACAGATATAGCCATACATATAGAGATGCAGGAGAAATAATACTTCATTTCATTACTGTAAAATATTGAAATATGCTTACAAACAGAAATGGAAATAAACTAGTTAGGGCGATGGTATCTTATCTCTGAGAAGAGATGCGGTAGCTACATGCCTCTGAACTAGGTTACAATGAGCCTCGAAGGCCTATTTATTGTTGAGAAATAATGGAAAACCCTAAACATCCAAAAACCTAACCCTGGAAGATGAAACGCCAAATTGTGGGCCCCGTTTGGGTAAATTGGTACATCAACTTCCCGGGGTCATAACTTTGGCATACGATCTTCGTTTGACGCACATAATATCTCGTTAAAAATATCTATCTGAGAACTACAACTTTGGGAATAGAAACATCGGTCCAAGAATCCATGTTGCTCCCAGTTTTCCCAAAAAACGTCGTTTAGGACCTCAAAATGGCTCCGGAAGTTCAGGACCCGAAAAACTGCTAAAAATAGTAAATTGTGCTACAATTAATGAAACTAAAACGCTGAAAGAAACAATGGTGGGGTTCCAAGTAGACTTGGCGAGTGACCACCAATATCCACCTTGATCATTCCTCCCCCCTTAGGAAGTAATGGTCCCCATTGCGTTGAGTTCCTCCATGAGATGAGGAAACTTCTGCTAAATTTGGTCCCTGGTAAAGGAGTTGGTCTGCTTTGACAACTCGATATAGTGGGATATTCTACTAGCGAGTGTGCTTGATATATGTGTCCATGATCCGATCAGTTGCAGCTTGTTCCATGCAATCTGGATTTAACTTTGTGGGTGTGAGCTATTCTACAATGTTAGATGTGTCTAGTAATGGTGGAAAGTATGGTCGAAGGCGGTCCACATTGAACACTGGGTGCAGGCCAAGGAATGGGGGAATGTTGAGCTCAAATGCAATGTCTTCCATAGCCTTGGTAATGGTGTAAGCACCATATCGAAGTGGTCTAAGTTTCCGATAGGCTCCATTAAGGCGTTCCTTTTGCAAACACAACCAGACTTTGTCACCCACCTGAAACTCGTGTGGCACCCGACGTTGATCATGTCGTTGCTTGTACTTGGCATTTTATTTCTCCAGAATGTCGTGGACCTGCTGGCGAATATGTTGGATGTGCTCAATGAAGTTATTTGCCTTATCTGTTTCGGATTGGACATGAGCCAAATCTGCGTGAGTAGCTGCAAGTGGCATGGCCACATCAATGGGACATAGTGGCTGGAATCCCAAGCCCACTAGAAAAGGGTTATGGCCAGTCGAGCTGTGGAGAGCCTAGTTGTAGATGTGCTAAACATAGGGGAGGTTCTCATCCCATGTGTGTGGATGTTTTGAGTTGTACATGCACATAATGTGTACGATCATCATGTTGACAACCTCTGTCTGGCCATCAGTTTGAGGATGGAAGGTTGTGGACTTAGTGATTTTCGTGTCAAGCATCGACCAGAGACTGGACCAAAATGTACTAAGGAAATTGTTTTCCCAACCTGAGATGATAGACTGTGGGATCCCAAAGTGTACCCACACTCATTTAGATTGCAGGCCGCCATAATGGCCATCTTCGAGAACATGTCGACGACCACAAAAACACAATCGTTTCCATTCTTAGTAGAAGGAAGGCCTAACATGTAATCCATGGAGATGGATTCCCAAGGTCGACTAGGGGTAGGCAGCGGAGTATAGAGGCCTTACTTCTTGATGGTCAGTTTGGCAATGGTGTAGGCAGTGCATGATCTGATGTACTTCCCGACATTCTGTCGAAGATTCAGCCAATAGAAATACTTCTGTAGTACTACCACCATTTTCTCAACCCTGAAATGCCCAGCAGCCAGATTGTAGTGTGCTTCCCAAATCATCTTGGTGCACTCGCTTGAAGGAACACAAAGGTGACCCAGGTGGCATAACAAGGCATCCTGGAGGTGAAAATCTGGAACATGCTGACCCTCCAAGAGTGTCTGGTATGTGTGGCTGAATTTTGGGTCGCTTTTATAGAGAAATGGCCAATCAGAAGTCTCGTGCCCACAAGAGTTGAGCACGGTGGTTAACGTTATGATCGGTGGTCGATTAAGGCAATCTACAACATTATTGGTGCTACCCTTATTATACTCGATATTCAAATGGAATTGTTGCAGGTATGTGTACCACTTCTAATGGCAATCATTCTACAATTTTCCTTGAGTCTATATGAATTGCAAGGGTCGGTGGTCTGTGTGGATGACTGTTTCCTTCCCCAAAGTGTAATTCTTCCATTGTCGGCAGGCCTGCACAATGGAATACAACTCTTTGTCATAAGTGGGATACTTCCGAACTGTGTCTGAAAGTGTCTCATTGTGATATGCCACTGGATGCCCGTGTTGAGTAAGGGACTGCCCCAATAGCATAGTCAGAGGCATCTGTCTCGACCTCAAATGGTTGTTACAAGTCTGGTAATGTGAGCACTAGTGCCGAGCAGAGGCGATCTTTCAACTCTGTGAATGCCTTCTGTTGAGATTCAGACCAAAATATTTTTTCTTTCACTCCTCCCTTAGTGACTTGACTCAAGGGCCAAGTGATATGAGAAAATCCCAACACGAACCT
>APFE030599277.1:75024-103058 GCA_000404065.3 Pinus taeda
TCTTGTGCAACATCGTTTCATCCCTCCTTGAACAAATCTCACCATCTGCGCCACTCCTCAACTCCATCCTCCAAGTCTTAAACTCCCCTACACCCCTATTTCACCTCCATACTCGTTCCTCCACCTTTTTCCCTCCATCCATTCTCTAAAATCCTCTTTTCGAAACATCCTGTAGAAAATTACAGAACATCTTGTAGAAATTCCAGAACATCCTGTAGAACCCCTGCAGACTTCCTATAGAAGCTCATGAAAGTGATTTCTTGAGATCCGATCACTGTGAAACTCTCAGGAAGGGTGTTAGGGACCCCTTAGGACCTATTCTAACCTTCCCAACCTCCTGCAAGCATTTTCTCCCACCGATCCACCTCTGCACAGTCAAAAACAGTGAAAGCACATGCATGATAAATCTGACAACTTATTCAAAAATACAAAAAGATGTTTTCTTCAGATAGTGATAATTTAGACACATGCATTTTACCTTCCGAGAAGTCAATGGCACCTTTTTCAGTAGCTCACATCCTCTTTTTTGCATCAGTAGGACTAGATGGTAAAATTAGGGTTTGTTAGGGTTTGCATTTCCTTTCAGCTTTTCAGTTTCTTTCCACAAGTAGATTAGCTTCCTTTGAATTAGCTTCTGCCCATCAGTTAAAAAGCCTCTTCTCAGAGCTCATAGAAGTTGGCTTAAGCCCCTAGCGGACTTGTGCCAGCTGACCAAGTGACAGTTGCGGCAAGAGCTAGTATTTGTGCATACAGTATCGTCGCTTCCAAGTTTGTTACGAACTACCGGGTTGATAAAAGTAAAGAAGGGAGTCCCAGGAGTTGCAGCATTGTTGCTGCAATACTGGAGCCCACCACTCTGCATCTATCTGACCCTCAAATATGGGAATTTCAAAGTTAACATGTTCCTTAAAGGGTGTGGCGCTTCCAGAGTAGCTGCTAGAAGTAGATGTGTTGCCCCTGGGTAGTCGCTAAAGGATCTAGGCAAATTTGTCCATCATCGTGTTCCTTTGTCACTCGAGGGCCTCTTCAAGCAATATTTTGATAGGATCTCCAGACCCCTCGTCTTTCTTTTCATCCGCCATGGGAGGCTGTCAGGATTTGCGAGGCTGGCCTTGCAAAGGTTCGACTAGTTCAAGCCCTAACTCCTTATATCCTGACCTCGTTGGGGACATGCAAAGAAAGACAGAGAAAGAGCAAACCGCTCTGATATCACTGATCTGGATTAAAACATGAACGCAAAAAATCATAGATATAACCATACATATAGAAATGCAGTAGAAATAATACTTCCTTTCATTACTGTAAAACACTGAAATATGCTTACAAACAGAAATGGAAATAAACTAGCTAGGGCGATGATAGCTTATCTCTGAGAAGAGATGTGGCAGCTACATGCCTCTTAACTAGGTTACAATGAGGCTCAAAGGCCTATTTATTGTTGAGAAACAATGGAAAACCCTAAACATCCAAAACCTAACCCTAGAAGATGAAATGCCAAATTGTGGGCCCCGTTTGGGTAAATTGGTACATCAACTTCTCGAGGTTGTAACTTTGGCATACGATCTTCGTTTGACGCGCATAATATCTCATTAGAAAGATCTATCCGAGAAATACAACTTTGGGAAAAGCCACATGAGTTTTCCCAAAAAATGTCGTTTAAGGCCTCAAAACGGCTCTGGAAGTTCAGGACCCGAAAAATTGCTAAAAATAGTAAATTGTGCTACAATTAAGGAAACTGAAAAGCTGAAAGAAACAATGGTGGGGGTCCAAGTGGACTTGTCGGGTGGCCACCAATATCCACCTAGATCAAGTGATGCTTCAAACATTTTTTTTGGAATTTTCTAGGCCAACGTAAGTGCCCAATAGGAGTGTGGGATTTACAGGAAAATATCACCTTGCCCATGCCAACAACCATTTAAAACAAAACTAAGATAAGGGATTGAGCATTGAAGAGCATGCAAATTTTCCATATTTGGAAACATTGGATGGTATGGTTGATGACTTTTCCAAGGTGTTTATACCCACTTTGATGTTTTCATGCATTTTGTACCCATTTCAATGTTTCCAAGCATTTTGAGTATTGGGGTGCGGCCAAACTAAGCATTTCCTACAAGTTGGAGAAAAACATGTAAACACAGAGACATTTCTCCAACCCTAGACTGTATAGTACTTTGCTTCTCTATATATAAATGTCATCAATAGAAATGCATCTACTTTTACAGACTGAGAAGTTGGTCAAATTCTACAATTCGAGTGTGTGTGGGAGTGATTCCTTAACTCTCTTCTTATGTGTGCTTGCAGATGTGGGCTAGGTATTGCAATGATCCATCAATGTTCTTCCCATGTGTTCTTGAACCCAAGAAAGCCAACGTAGAGGTGTGGGTGATCCATCAGTTCTTCCTTATGTGCTTCCACCTAGGTGAAGTTGGGTGATCCATCAACTCTTCCCAAAGGCGACGGTAGATTGAGTGAAATCAATACAAACACTAGTTGTATTGAAAGAAACAATGGGCATTCTAAAGAGATACACTTTTATATGTATGCACACAATTCATAGTTATGCATGAATCTAGGCCGTGCATTTGTTACATTAAATAAACCCTAACCCAAACCCATTTAACTAGTTGTTGCACTAAAGTAGTGAGACTCTTTACATCTAGGGTGAATGAGGAGATATCCATTTGTAATGTTGATTTCTCTTAATCATTGAAAGAGAAAAATAAAACCATCATATAATTTATCTTAGTTATTATAACTAAACTATGGCTAAAAATAAAGTAACATAAATCAATTTTAAACTATTTTTAATTCCTCTAGTTAAAAAAAAGTTTATTCTAATTTAATATGCAATTGTAATTTGTAAAACTAAATAATACTTATTCACATAAATCAATTTTGAACTATTTTTAATTCCTCTGGTTAAAAATAGATCTATTCTAATTTGTAAAACTAACTAATAATGCTTATTCATTAATATCATCATTTGTAAAACTAATGAATAATAATATTTATTCATTAAAATAGTCTTATGATTCAAATGGATCATTTTGATTTTACACAGATGATTTCTCATTTAGATGGTTTTGGTCCTTGGATTAATTCACAATTCATAATACTATTTTTAGGACATGGCCAACATTTTCCTACACTATTGTGAAAAAATACAAAAATACAAAACTAGCATTTTGAAGTAGTCTTATGATTCAAATGGATCATTTTGATTTTACATGGATGATTTCTCAATTAGATGGTTTTGGTCCTTGGATTAGTTCAGAGTTCATAATACTATTTTTAGTACATGGCCCACATTTTCCTACACTATTGTGGAAAATACAAAAATACAAAACTAGCATTTTGAAATAGTCTTATGATTCAAATGGATCATTTTGATTTTACAAGGATAATTTCTCATTTAGACAGTTTTGGTCCTTGGATTAGTTCACAATTCATAATACTATTTTTAGTACATAGCCACATTTTCCTACGCTATTGTGAAAAAATAAAAAATACAAAACTGCATTTTGAAATAGTCTTATGATTCAAATGGATCATTTTGATTTTACATGGATGATTTCTCATTTCGATGGTTTTGGTCCTTGGATTAGCTCACGATTCATAATACTATTTTTAGTACATGGCCAAACATTTTCCTATACTATTGTGAAAAAATACAAAAATACAAAACTAGCATTTTGGCTTGTTACTTTATTCTTTCATACTAATTTATCAACTGAGGAGAAGATAATATAACAATGGTTATACATGTTGGTATGACTGCAATTAAGGGTAGTTCTTTATAATATTTTATTTTTATGTGTATTATTATGGACATCATTATTATTTTTGGTTGTAGTTTAAACAAGTTATAAATTGGTTTCAACTATTCAAAATAATGAGAAAGAAAATTCTTATTTTTGCCTAAAATCAAGCAAGCACCATTTTGGATTGGTGGTTCGGAGATATCACATGTTAACATCACACTATCCAATTGTAATAAGGTTTATTTGACGGTGTTAAAATCTATTTTTGCATTAAAAGCAACAAATATCACTTATCTAAAAATTCAAATATGGCTTTAAAAATCTTAACTCAAATAATTTGGTTAACAATTCTTTTACAAATATAGTAAATTCATTCTTGTTTCCATTAAAAAAGTATGGTAAATTATGACAAATTTCTTTTTGTTTATGTAAAAAAAAATAGAAATACAGCATAGATTACATGCATGGATGGATAAAAAAAAACAGTTGTTTATAATGCGATATTTTGAAAGCCTTTCCGGTGGGTTTTTCCGGTCAAAATCCGGCAGCAATTTATTGGAATGGCGAGTTTGATAGCGAGTTTCTGCACAATCAAAGCGTCCAGGGGGTTTTTCATGGTGCTGAATCCAAATATGCAGTTAAAAAACCATTTTAACTGCAACAAATCAAGATTTAACCTCAATTTCTTCCGCCGGATTCCGCCACCGGAATCTCCAAAAAGTCGCATTATAGACAACTCCTAAAAAAACTAAAAAAACTTGAAAACATAAAATGCTTAACCCTCAAATTAAGAATATAGCAAAGATTGCATGCATAGATAAAAAATAAAAAAGTTTGAAAACATAAAATGCTTAACCCTCTTTTTATTTTATATTATATGGTCACCTTTATTAATTTCTGGTCAATATCACTTTATTTTATATTAAATGGTCACCATTATTGATTTCCGGTCAATATTACCAAATTCATTATATATTAATGATGTTAGATTTTTTCATTTTAAACATTACTAAAGGTAGTAAATAGTAATAAAAAAAAATATTAAAAAATAACTCTTTTGAGATATTTTGTTTTTTATATTAAATTTATTTTTATTATTAAAAACTCTACAGGATTTATTTTATTATTATTTTTGTTTTTTAATATTAAATTTATTTTTATTATTAAAAACTCTACATGTATCTTATTTGATTATTATTTTATGTTTACCAGAAGATTTTTTAGAGTAAATCACATGATATATCATTTATCGACATATGCGTTTCGAACCAACCAATTGATTCATCGTCAAAACAAGTTAAAGAATCAAATCCACTTTACATGTTCAATAGTTTGAGCAGAACCTCCAAAACTATACAATCAATCGGAATATATGTTGTATATTCTTCTGACCTGGCTTGCATATCAGGCAATAGAGTGAATGTAGAGTGAATGCTTTTTTACGGAGTACTTGAATTGCACGCTATACTTTTACAGAGGAACCTGTTCCATTTGAATCGAAGATATAACAGTGGACACATAATAAGGACTTCAAATTGGCAAAAGCGGAACTTATTTAGATTTTATAAGAGCACTTTGAAAGGATAGTGTACAAACTCGATACAGGGAATATACTATTATACAGGTCAAACAAAATCACATTCCCGCTTCAGTCTCTGCCTGGGTGTTTGAAATTTGTCGAAGGAACCCACCTGAATAATTTCTGCTTCTGGGCCATTTCTTAATTACAATTTTGCGTAAGGGTGAACCCCCCTGAAGAATTGGACAATGTAAGTAGCCAGGAAGTGCAGTGCTCAGCATGAGCATCAGCAAGATCTCTGAATCTCTCTAATTCTGGCAGAACAACTGTCCCCATATCTGGTCTGTCTCTGCGCCGGAATTCTGTGCATTTGAGAGCAAGCTTAGCAAACTCTATAGTTTCCTCAAGAGGCCAACCCCCTGCAGTTTTGTCCAGAATTCGATTGAATGAGCCCTCCTCGAGGGCTGCTTCAACCTTTTCTGTAAGGGCCATTGGGTGTTTGGCTGTCAGCAACTGCAGGAGAATAATTCCTAGGGCATATAAATCAGACTTAGGGCGGAATATTCCGGTCCGTAGGTACTCTGGATCCATGTAACAGAAGGTACCAGCAAGGAGTGTGTTCTTATATTCAGTAATTGTGCAAGATACTGTTGGGAGAATGAGCTTAGCTAGTCCTACATCACCGATTTTACTCACAAAATTGCGATCTAACAATATGTTGGCAGGCTTTAGATCGCGATGAACGATTGGCACTGGCTTGGTGGTGTGAAGAAAATGAAGCGCAGAGGCGATCTCTGAAGCAATTCGAAAGCGAATAAACCAAGGAAGAGAAGGTCTTGCACCCTTGCGGAACAACTGATCCTCTAAACTGCCATTTGCCATGTATTCATAAACTAGACATCCACGTTCAGGGCAATTGCCAAGCAGCATCACCATGTGGGGGTGATGTATGCGGCTTAGAACCTCAACCTGCAAAAAGGAGCTAGGAATATTATCCAAAAGTTTCTTTAGATTCTATTCCTTTAGACTCCCATGATCTTCACTCGAGATAAAAGTGGAAATTAAAGCGTTAGTAAATCACCCAAAACCTTTTCATACCTCTTGTTGGAATTCATGCCGTCCTTTAGCTGTTTCTGTTTGGAGAACCTTGATAGCCACAGTGGTATAATCCAAACTGCCCTTGTAAACTGGACCATATCCTCCCTCGCCTATTTTAAGTGATTCAGAAAAGAAATCTGTAGCAGATTCAATTTGTTCTATTGAATATTTCCTACATCTTTGATCAGCTGATTCGAGAGCATCCTTTGCTTTGTTACTTTCATATGATTCCCGGATGGCTCTCAATCCTGCATCTCTTCTCTGTTGTAGCTCCCTTAGAGTAGCTTTCCATCTTGCTTTGGCGTCTTTCATCGCATCTTCACAGTTCGCTTTAAACTGCAGAGCCACCGAACTTGCCAATTCTTCTCTCACCTTTGCCTCCTCTAATTTGCATAATTTGTCAATCAGCTGGGCATTTCGATCTTCTGCCTGCCACGAGTAGTGGAACTTCTTTCAAGTACAGAACTTAAAAATCAATTTTATTTTTTTTTAGTAAAAGATGCTTACCTTGCACTCTGCAGAAATTGCCTCTTCAAATGCTCCCTTGTACGTCTCCCTATTACGCTGAATTTCACTCTTAATATCAGGCTGCATGCAGGAAAAAGTTTACCATTCAGTTGCAGAACAGAGATGCCTTGCTACATTTCATCCTATGATTGCATAGTTAAAAGGGATCATGAGCAAAAAGCATAAACATAATTAGTTAATCCCAGCACTTTCACAGTTCGCTTTATATCCTAAAGCCACTGATCTTGCCAATTCTTCTCTCACCTTTGCCTCCAATTTGCATAACTCTTCAACCAGCTCGACATTTCGTTCTGCCGCCTGCCACGAGTAGTGAAACTTCTTTTAAGTACACAGCTTAAAAATCAATTTTTTTATCAGATAGAAAAGATGCTCACTTTGCACTCCGCAGAAATTGCTTCTTCAAAAGCTCCCCTGTACATCTCCCTAACACGCTCAATTGCACTCTCAATATCAGGCTGCATACAGGAAACAGTTTTTCATTCAGTTGCAGAACAGAATGCCTTGCTACATTTCATCCTATGACTGCATAGCCAAAAGGAATCATGTCCAAAAAACATAAACAATTAATTAGTCTTATTGTGTGACTGGCTGATTCATTTCTCACCAGCCTTCCCCGAAAGGAGCTAGTTATGCTCACCTTTGACACAAATAGCTCTTCCAAATCATGGCCACTCCCTTGCAGTTTCCTTCTGTTGTTATCAAAGCTGAGCTTGCCACTACCATCAGTCGTCGTAGTCTCTGTGTTCCACCCACCTTCCACTACTTGTACTTCTGAATCAGGGACGCTGAAAGAACGAAGTTCTTCACCAATGGCACCTGAGCTTCTGGCAAAAGTAGAAGTAGAACATTCAGAAATCTCCACTGCTTCAAGAACATCGATTGTTTGACCTATAGAATAGGCTGGGCTGTTCCGCGCATCCACTCCACAAGAATGCGACCTGGGTATTTCTTTATCAAGATCCACAACTATATTCATTGAATCTGATTTACTCTGCCTTATAAGGCAGGCATTTCTGTGAGCAGGTAGATGTTGAGACTGAAATGTAGTTTTACTGGTTTCTGGAACTCCCTCCCCTGCCATTTCAGAAACAATATTAGTAAGCTCAGCAAAAGGACAGCAGACAGATTTAAAAATTATTTTACTCGCATTTTTGTTCTTTTTAATCTGTTAAGAAAGCACCCGAACATCCAGCCCATAGGCAAGGTAAGATGTTCCATAGAGCTCAACAAATAAGGGCTCAAAGTCACGAGCTCAACATGTCAAGGTAAGATGTTCTATAAGATGTTCTATAGAGCTCAAGGCTATAAAGCAAACAAGGGCTCAAAGTCATGAGTTCATTATGTCAATTTGTAATTTTGTGGGAATTGAATCAACCTGTCAAGTTGTGAGAATTGAATTTGGGTGGGAAGATAACAATTATTCCTAACTACTCGGATAAACCCAATTACCTATTTTACTTAGATTTTATTGTGAAATGTAAAGTGAGATGAAAAGTATTTTAAGCACCATTGGCATAACATACAGCTCACTTGAAACTATCCAAAACATAATTGCTGGCAAGAGATATGCCAAAAATGAGTACATTCACAAAACAATTCATGACACCATAGAGAAACTGTCTTTGAAAAATAATGTTGCAATACCTCTTGAGAGTACCGTATCTTCTGAACTACAGGTAGAATGATTCCTGGTGTCACCACAGCTGCTGCTATCTTGTGCGGAAGTGGTGCGTGCATGCACTGAAGCAAGTCTGCCTTTCGATATAACATATACAGAACAAAACTTTGGGGCTTTCATCGCAATATTTGCTGGCAAATCATGGCCTTTGAGCTTCCTACAAAGGGAGTCATAGCATGGACATGGCATTGAATCAATACTTATATAGAAAAATCTTAACTTTAATAACAATAAATGTGCGTATGAGTACTCGGTGGAATCAAAAAATTGTTGGGATAAACAGAAAATAAATCAAATTAGATAACATTTGAAATGAACTATAGAAGTGCTACCAAACTCTGGGAGATTTGTTAACCAATGAAGGGTTGTGAGGTTGTTTAATTAGTATATCCTTAAATTACTCAGCTTTGGCAGTTATTTACCTTGCTATTATATTACGAGAAGATGATCCCATAACAAGTTTACTGATTCTGTAGTTTGAGATATATTTCAGAATTGCCTTTGGTACATTATCATCTTCTAGCACAATGATTTCTGCTTGCACCTGATTTCCAATGACAATAAATAAATACTACTGCTCCAGTCAGATCTGGCAAACCAACTGCCTCATAATCAAAATATTCCAAGAGGAATAAAGTTTTAAGATGACCTGTTTGCTGTTACACATCTGCTGAAACGGCCTTAACATGTTTAGAGTTCGTGATTCAACTTCTTTCACATAAGCAGCCACAACATCACCGCATACCTGTGCAATTGGCATCTGGTTTCCCACTGCAAACCAGAAACATATTGAAGTTACATAAACAGGATTGCAATCATACAAAACTCAAAAGCTCTAGAAGTAAAATACTGTGAATGCTTAAAAGAAGGTGCAGAACTCAAGGGAAACTTTGGAAAACTCCCTAACACTTTGAAATTTTACTGCATTCATGGATAGTACCCACTGCAAACCCTTTGGCACTAATTACTGCACCTGACTTCACAACGACATCACTTGACTTCACAACGAGATCAAGTGAAGCATGCAACAGAGGCAGCCAACTCAAGGCGTATTTATCTCACAGAATGCAATAGATCACTTAAAATTGAGCTTTGTCTCAGAATTCAAACAAGTGAAACAGAACCAAATGGCATATACCAATAGATAATTGCATTGACTGGCACATCCACAGCCTAGGTAGGGCCAGGGATCACTTAACACTTCATAGTTTCGGTGTGTAGCACCAGGGTATATGTATGTGCGAATTTTTTTATATACCTTCCCACGACTGACCTGACACCGAAATAATTGTGTTGATTGTAAGGTCCTTTATAGTTGGGTGGGGGAGATGTCTGCTAATTTATGTGTGTCGTATTAGCATAGATTCATTTTTACCCTGTATCTATGTGTTTATCTTAAGTTTTCCTTAATGCATAATATATGTAGGATATAGATTTATATTAATAATAAGTCATACATAAACTCAATTTAGAAGACATTAATAAATCTTATGAGGAAATTGTTTTAAGCCTTGAAATCACAGGTATGTGAACAAGCTGAAAATTCTTAACCAAAGCCAATTACATCAATTTGCAGTTATTATTATGCAAAATCATTGAATTGACTCCGTTGGCATAGCTCATTCTTATAATAAAATAAAATTATCCCAAACTTAATGCTTCATGTTTCGAGTCCTTCCATTTTGTTAGTACTAACACAGTTTCATCTTAATTCCAGATCTGTTATGCGAATTGTGCTGGTAAAAGCATCGAGATTGGCACCTCCAGGAGTTTTAATACCTCTAGGCATATATACAGGCATATATACATCCAAGATAAGATGAATTGTGCTAGTACGTTAAGTTGCAATGAACTAAACATTCAAACGGATAAATTGAAACATGCTCTTATCTGCAATCTTCCTTGATAGATAAAGCTCAGATGTGTATTGCTTACTCATGAATCATGTCAGGCGTATCTAAATGATAAGGCTTTTAAAGGGGCCATTCAACCAAAGTTGTGAACCGTTCCAAGATACTGCTACAGCGATTACTATATTCTACAAGACACTGTCAAGACCAGAAACATACATCAAGTTATTGAAGCAGGATAGGTATTGACTATGAAGTACCTGTTACAACTGGTAGAGGGTTGCAACACTGAAATGAAGCCATCTGTACTAACTTTCCCAAGCTGACCATAATGCACGAATGTGATCAGATTCTACACAGGGTTGTGACTTACTAACCTTAACCAAATTAAGTTGACAACCTAGACCATGTTTAAAACTAACGACGAAAGACAATGGTTGACACCTCTGTTTTACAGAAGATTGTTTTTTTTTGGCAGGAATTGATGTTTTTTTAATGGGTAAGATTAAAGAAGGCTAAACATTCTATATATTTCAACCTTTTCCAATTTGTCATCACCAGAATCTAGTCAGAAAATCTTATTGCTATTTTTAAGTATGGAAAAGGATTAACACTTTCAAATATCCCCATTTCAACCGGATTGTGCAATGTTATAGTCAGAAAATTGGATTGTGCAATGTTATTGTCAGAAAATCTTATGTTTATTTTTAAGCAGGGAAAAGTATTAATTTTTTCAAATATCTCTATTTCAAGTAGATTGTGTAATGTTAATATCTGATAGTTGCAATCCATTCAATCCAAAATGATTTCTGCTGGTTTTAATTACCAATTTCCCTTCTCATTTTGAGTCAATGGAAAAAGGCTAACTAGAACACATTTATACAATGGGATAAGATTGTCTTGTTATGCTAATAAGCTCAAATGTGTGATATATATTGAATTAATTGAAATATAAAACAAATAAACAAATGATTCTCTATAAACTTATAAAGGGCTTTAAACAACATAAATCTATTTTAACTCTAAATCTATCAAGTTTTAAGAAAATATTAAATTTCTTTAACTATAAGTTTTCTTAGATTAATCTAGGCTGGTTGTACTTGTACTCAATCCTATAAAAATCAAAACTCACAACTTATTTGTAATATAAAAATACAATTTTGATTATGGTTAACATATTTGCATTGTAACAATATTTCTATAT
Organism: Pinus taeda; assembly: GCA_000404065.3. Taxonomy (NCBI): domain Eukaryota; kingdom Viridiplantae; phylum Streptophyta; class Pinopsida; order Pinales; family Pinaceae; genus Pinus; species Pinus taeda. The sequence continues at coordinate 86,663 of APFE030599277.1, forward strand.
AAACATCATATCTATAATATTTTTGTTTGTGTAAATATGGTATCTTATATAATATTTTTTGATATTTTTTTTTATATCTCTATACAATAACATACATATCAAATTTCTCTCTTTTATATATATATATGGCTATTATAAATACTAATTTTTTTAACCAATATATGACGATGTAAGTTTTACACCTATGACAATGTCTTTACCATTCTAGACTGTAAATACACTAGTGCAACCATGTTGGAAAACCGAGCATAAAGGTCATGCATTACCAAATGGGGTAGATTCCGCAGTTCCACTTATGGATAAGTTACACTAAGAAGTTCTGAACAACCGACCAGTTAGCCGTTGGTACCGGTCACTTCCTACTCCAGGACTGGCATTTAAGAGCATCCACTTGTAACAAGCTATTATACCACTTTTGATCATGATAATTATTATCAAGATGTACCTAATCTTGGTTCTATTCCATCTTGGTTCTATTCGAAACAAATCCTAATATGAAACTGTGCCAGAGGAGACATAGGTAAAATAGAAAGGAGACATACGAGTGACCTAATGGCTCAGCGGAACTATTTGATGCAGTATTGTCGTTGGAGTACTAGGAAAATAAAACCATGCCAGCTGAACTTGGGTGTGAGAATTGTGAACCTTAGTATAACCCAGCATTATGAAAATACTAAAAAAGGCCTTTCCACTAAACTGAAACATTTGACCCAAAAATTAGGAGATGTCTTCAATCACTAAATTAGGAGATGGCAATTGAAATTTAAGATTCTTGAAAACAGAATCAGAAAAGCATCATAAAAACTGAGATTCAACTGGTGACAAGGCACATCAAGCAAACATAACACTACATATTTATATGATACATAATGGTCACTGATATTGGCCAAAAGGTCCATGCAGATGGAAATCGCCAACGCCTTGAGTCTTTATAGTTCTTTTGTAAGCAATGTTAACTTCAAATAAATTCGAAATATGGGTATCCTTTCCAGATCAAGAGATTGACAGAGGATAAAAAGACATCCAAATTCACATTTCAATTGGATTATGGTCCGAGAACCACTTAGATACTGTGATTAAATTGTAAAAGAAGGCCAGATAAGTCACTATACTTGCAAAAGCTGAAATGTACAGAATTCTGATCCTGCTCAGTGGCAATGACGTCTAACATCTGTATCATAATAGATAAAATTAGTGCAATGATATGTATAACAGGTGCTAGTTACATTTGGCATTTGGCATTGATGTGAAAAACAACTTCACCCCAATAAAAAATCATCATAACTTGCTTGCCGAAACCAGAAAAGTAATTGGCTCTATATAAGCATTAACAAGTTTAAGTCAAAAGTCGCCTTGCCTGCCTTCCATCTCTAAGATTGGCCTACACAAGACCATGGTCTGAAATTTGAATGGATCCCCATTTCGTCAGTTTGCAGGACGGCTGATATTAGATGTGTAGGGCCATTCATGCTTCTGTGGAAGTTTGCATGTCCGTCAAGTAAGCCTGAACTCATTAAGTTCGTTGAGTAAGAATTTAAATGGAACCAAAACCAGACAATAGCTAGGCATGATGGTTTGAGCTGAAGGGATTATGATTTCATTGAGGCACATTATTCTCTAAAATTATCGAGGAACAAATTGCCTATTAGAGGGTATTGAACTCTTTCAGACAGCTCAGTGAAGCATTGTTCTAAAGCAATCTCAAATCTCACGCATCCCACACAGCTCAATAAGCGTTACATTAAGAGACAGAGATCAAGAGGAAGCTTTCATATGAAAAACAGAAAACTGTTAAACTATCATAAATGAATTTTAACCTTGGATTTACTAGAATTTTAAACTGGGATCTGGGATCTACTAATCAGTGAAGAGCGGGAATTTTAGGTGCAAATTTGTAATAATGTTAAAAGACGGCTTGCTAATTAAGTTGCATGAAAAATAAAAATATGTATAAATATTTGAGATGAGAATATCTGAAAATATGACCAAATTTTTGAGACGAGAATATCTGAAAATATGACTTTCCAAAATGGATACAGGGAGAAATTGGATCTATTAAAAATACAAAAATATAAATATTATAGGTTGTTTTAATAACATATTATCTTGTAAAAAAATAAGATTGATACAAGTAAATAAAATTTTAGGATAACTACGTTTTGATTTTTATAAATGATTATATGATACAAAATCTCATAATTTAGTGGCCTTGAGCCTTGACTAATTTGGTGGCCTTGAGGCTTGACTAATGTTAGAATTCAATAGAAAAGCTAATTTTTTTATGTTACATTTTTTATCATTTTATTTTAAAACTTTAATATTACTATTGGTTAACAAGGCGATTCTCAAAACTCAATTCCCTATCTTTGTTTAGTCGTAGAGGGTTGTTGGCATGAACAAGGCAATGCTATTCAATGGGAACTTAGTTTGGCATGGAAACTACAAAAAAAAAAAAGCATAAATTGTCACTCAAAATGACCAAAATGCCATTAGCCTTATTATATGGCATTTCAAATAATTTTACTTTAAGAATTTAATATTATCATTGATTATAAAAGTGACAAACTCTTCAAAATTCAATCCCCTATCTTTATTTTGTCTTAAAAGGTCATTGACATGGGCAGTTTAATCTTTTATTATAGGTCTCACACCCCTCTCAAGAACTTAGGTTAGCTTGGAAACTTCCAATAAAAATGCCCAAAACATCACTAGAAATGGTTGAAATGCCTTGGAAACATTGTTAATCATTGCAACTTTTCCAAATCTTAAAAAGTCTTTGGCACAAACAATGCAATATTATCTTATGAATCCCATGCCCCTATCGAGCACTTAAGTTGACCTGGAAACTTCGAATAAAAAGCATGAAACATCACTAGCCATGGCTGAAATGCCTTGGAAACATTGTCAGTTGTTTTGAACAATGTTTCCAAATCCTAGAAAACACCATAAAATATGGCCAATGACATTTCCAAAGTGATTTGACCATTTATAGTCACTTTTTGGGCAATTTCGAAAGTATCCAAGCAACCTAAGTGCCTAGAAGGGGTGTCTAATCCATAGGAAAATATCACCCTGTTTGTGCCAACAACACTTTAAAGACAAAAGAAAGATAGGGGATTGAGCTTTCAGAGGTTTGTCACCTTTGGAAATGTTGTATAGTATGACCAACAATGTTTTAGCTTCTCCAACGATGCTTCAGGCAGTTTTTTGGAATTTTATAGGCCAACCCAAGTGCTCAATAGGGGTGTGGGACTTATAGGAAAATATCACCTTGTCCATGCCAACAACCATTTAAAACAAAACTAAGATCACAGATTGAGAATTGAAGAGCATGCAAAATTTCTATATTTGGAAATATTGTATGGTATGGTTGATGACTTTTCCAAGGTGTTTATACCCATTTTGATGTTTTCATGCATTTTGTACCCATTTCAATGTTGCCAAGCATTTTGAGTATAGGCTTATGGTCAAATTAAGCATTTCCTACAACTTGGAGAAAGATATGTAAACACATACACATTTCTCCAACCCTAGACTGTATAGTACTTTGCTTCTCCATATATAAATTTCATCAATTGAAATCTCTACTTTTATAGAGGGAGAAGTTGGTCAAATTCTAAAATTCAAGTGGGTTGGGAATAATTTCTTGACTCTCTTTTTATGTGTGCTTGCAGATGTGGGCTAGGTATTGCGATGATCCATCAATGTTCTTCCCATGTGTTCTTGAACCGAAGAACGCTGAAGTGGAGGTGTGGGTGATCCATCAACTCTTCCTTGTGTGCTTCCACCTAGGCGAAGTGGGGTGATCCATCAACTCTTCCAACAGGTGACAGTGGATTGAGTGAAATCTATACAAACACTATGTGTATTAAAAGAAACAATGTTCATTCTAAAGAGATACTCTTTTATATGTATGCACCCAATGCATAATTATGCATGAATCTAAACCATACATTTGGTAAATTAAATAAACCCTAATCCAAACCCATTTAACTAGTTGTTACACCTGAAGTAGTGCGACTCTTTACATCTAGGGTGAAGGGGGAGATATCCAATTCTGTCATGTTGATTTGTCTTAATCATAAAGAGAAAAACAAAATCATCATGTGATTTATCTTAGTTATTATAACTAAACAATGACTAAAAATAAAGTCACATAAATCAACTTTGAGCTATTTTTAATTCCTCTAATTAAAAATAAATTTATTCTAATATAATATACAATTGTAATTTGTAAAACTAAATAATACTTATTAACATAAATCAATTTTGAACTATTTTTAATTTCTATAATTAAAATATGCCTATTCTAATCTAATATGCAATTAAATACACAATTATCATTTGTAAAGCTAACTAAATAGTATTACAATTCAATTAAAATAGTATTACAATTCAATTAAAATAAGCAATTATTATTTGTAAAACTAGTGAAATAATACTTATTCATTAAAATAGTCTTACAATTTAGATGCATCATCTTGATTTTACAAAGATATCAAGAGATGATTTTTCATTTAGATAGTATTGAATTACTTCAAAATTCATAATACTGCTTCTAGTATATGGCAGACATTTTCCTTCACTATTGTGAAAAAATACAAAAATATAAAACTAGAATTTTGGCTTGTTACTTGATTGTTTCATACTAATTTATCAATGAGTTGGAGGAGAAGACAATATAACAATGGTTATACATATGAGTATGATTGCAATTAAGGGTAGTTTTTCTAAATATTACATTTTTATTTGTATTATTATGGACATCATTATTATTTTTTGTCGTAGTTTAAACAAGTTACAAATTGATTTTAGCAGTTCAAAATAATGAGAAATAAAATTGGTATTTTTCCCTAAAATCAAGCAAAAACCATTTTGGATTGATGGTTTAGAAATATAAGATGTTAAGATTGCACTATCCAATTGAGGGTATTGAATCCATTTTTACATTAAAAAGAACAAATATCGCTCATTTAAAAATTCAAATATGACATCAAAAATCCTTATCTTGTAGTTTAGTGAACAATTCTTTTACAAATAGAGAAAATTCATTCTGGTTTCCATTAAAAAAAATTCTAAATATAATAAATTATAGCAAATTTATTATCATTTCGATTTAAAAAATTAGAAATATAATAAAGATTGCATGCATAGATTCTAGTGATGAAAAACCAAAAAAAATTGAAAACATAAAATGTTTAACTTTCTTTTCATTTTGCTATATAATAAGCATTATCGATTTCTTATCAATATCATCAAACCATTATATAATTATCGATTTCTAATAATAACATCAAAATCCTTGTATAATAATCAAATTAATTTTATTTTTATTTTAATTTAAACATTTATTTTAATAATAAAACTAAAAAAAATAAATAAATGTTAGTAATAAAAACTATAAAATTATATATATTTTTTTTTAATTTTGCTTCTCTCTATCAAGTTTATTTTTATATTAAATTTTAATACTAAATTTGTTTTTAATTATTATAATATTTTATATAATTTTTTAATTTAAACATCATTTAATTAAATAAATCAACCAAAAACTAATTTATTTGTAATTATCGTAATTCTTTATATCATCTTCGTGGATAATCTCGATGGATTTAAGCACCTCTCCACGCCATGTCTCTCAGTATAAAATTATAAATGCTTTATCATTGCCAGATGAAATAAGAAGAGGCGGCATCCAATAATAAGAGCAACTTTCATATCATAATAGTAGGGAGCTCTTATTTGCCTTCTCTCTATAAAGCGGGCCAGGTCAAATTCACTTAAAAATAGTTAATTATGCACTAAGTTAGCGGGACAGGTCAAATTCACTCATAAATAGTTAATTATGCACTAAGTTATTTGCTAGTCGAATTTAAGAAAATTATTACTTAGTTCAAAAAATTTAATATTAAGCTTATTTTTAATTATCATAATTTGTAATATTACTTAGTGGGTAATCTCAATAGATTTCAGTAACTTTGGGTTAAACCTCAAATCTTTCAATGACCATTTTCTTATTATTATAAATATATTTATTTATTTCACATGGGTTTAATTTCAGAAATATTGATCATATAGTTTTAGTGATTTATATGGACATTTTCTTATTAGGCTTATAAGGGATTAAAAATATATTTATTTATTTCATATTTGTTTAATTTGAGAAAAATAGTTTCTCATAGTTGATTATATGTTTCTAGGGGATTTTACAATTGTGATTTTGTTTATAAATTATAAGTATATATATATTTTGTATTTTTTTAATTTGGTAAATATTTTTCATAGTCAATTAATTGTGACTTTGTTTATAATTTGATAGAATTGTTTGCCTAATTTCTTGATTATAGAGTGAGTTTTGTTAAATTTTGTTTGGAAATAATTAAGTTAGCTGTGTTTCAATCAGTTTTATATGGGGTGTGTAATATTTATAGGCAATTGTTTTTTCTATACCAGAATTAAATGTTAATATAATAAAATGTTATTTTATTTATTAAGTTTCAAGTTTTATAGAATGACATCTTTATTTACAGTTTTTAGTATTATAATAATCTAAATACTCTGGATTAAGTGCTATTGATATTATAATAATCTAAATATTCTTAATATTATAGCGGCAGACTACTATATATAATTATCTCAAAAAAATGAAATTACGTTAATGTTATGGATTATCCTAATTGAACAGTAAGAGGATGGCAAGGGATGGCTCTATAGAAATGTATTTATCCTTTATAGAAATCAATAAATACATAGATGATTTATTGTAATATTTTTTTTGATAAAGTTAAACGAATTTGTTCATGGTATTTATTGTTGTATTTTCTTATGGTATCGATTTATGGTATTTGTTTTTGTTTTTTAGGGAAAATAAGAAAATAAAGTTTTTAGAGAGTCTATCAGGGTTATAAAAAGAGATAGGAGCCTGACGGTGGAATCATCCTGAGTTTGTTTATCTTATTGTAATTTATGGTATTTGTTTTTTTTTGGAGGGAAAACAAGAAAATAAAGTTTCTAGAGCGTCCATCAAGCCTATAAAAAGAGATAGGAGCCTGATGGTAGAATCATCCTGAGTTTGTTATCTTATTGTGATCCCAGGACGAAAACTCATAGTGACATTGTATAGTGGATCCGTTCAGGATTCACAAGTGAGCTTCATTATTTTAGATTAGTCATTATTAAACATACATACTAATGGTAAGGGCTTCAATATATTTGTATAAGCATGTATCTTGTTTTCAATTATTAATATAAATAGGAAGCTGATTTTCAAATCTCTTTTATATTCGTTGTTTTTTACTATAAACATTCTTTGTTTTTTACTATAAACATTTTAATGAGAACATTCAATTGTAGCCAATTTATTCAAAATTTTAATATTTAAAATCTTACCTTTACAAAACCATGGTAGACTGAAAAAAAAAAATCCCAATGGCCAAGAAGTAAAAGACGAGAAAAGAATGGTGTCAAGTTTTCAAGACTGACGCATAATAAATTATCCACTGAAAGGGTATTTTTAGAAGAGGTTGACGAAAAAACCACCAGGGGTGAAGTTATTAACATTTCATGTCGCTGCTGGTGTGGGAAGTCCTGACTCGAGCTATTAGGTGTCTATGATTCAGAGGGAAAGTTGTCTTAACTTCTCACATGCCTGCCCTTTATTCCCAAAAGTTCATCCGGCTGCAAAGATTCTTACAAAAGTTTATTCTTCTCACTGAAAGCACAGAAATATTGATTGGTAAATAATCATTACCTTGCAACCCAAGTCCAAAATCGCCCGCTTAAAATCTGTGGGAACAACAACATGATCGGAATTGATTCTCATTTCCCTTAGCTTACAGGATGATTAATGCTAGAAAAGAATGCCATTTATGCCACCTATATGTGATTGTAATGGAGAGGTTTTGCATGTCCAATATGTCTTTGGGATAAAACTGAGTGTAGATTTAGAGTTGGGTGAACTAAATCTGCGTAGCAGGTTTACTCAGGATACCTTTTGATTGAGGATTCTGGAATATTTCAGAAATTTCATAGACAAAAGTGAAGTTAATTGACTTTATTTTTATCTATCAAATTTTCCAAATAGTTTTATTTTGATTACAGATTCTAAAATATTTCAGAAATCTAATATTCAAAAACCTAATAAATAAAAGTGAAGTTGATTAACTTCACTCCATTCTAAAATATTTCAAAACCTAATAGATAAAAGTGAAGTTGATTAACTTCACTCCTGCCTGTCTCTCTATCCCATTTTCACAATATTCTAAAATTTGCAAATCTTAATAACTAGAGCCAAGAATTGATGGGAATCCTGAGGCATGTACTGCCATGGAGGTTTGAAATAAGAAATTACAGGTTTAACCAGTTCCTCGTACTCTTATAAAGATTGTTGATAAAATGACCGAATTTAAATCCAAACTTTTATCTCTAATCACATTTTTCTCACTCATTACCAAGTCTTGCAGAGGTGATGATTTTAGTATGGTGAAGATGATCCATTTATCAATATATTACTTGTATTATATTGATTTAGATGCATCGAAAAGCCTAGTTTCTTATGCTGTTAGGATTACAACTTCAAAGTACTCTATTTTAGAAAAACTAGAGAACTCCTTTCAACTCAAAATCTCCTCACCTTGATGCATTAAAAATCTATTTTTTTTTTTTAAATTCTAAGCTTTACACATGAAACTTTTTAAAATTTAAACCCACAATGCACTCACCAAGACAAACAGATAAATTTTTCCCCTAGTGATTTCCTCTTACACCTTGCCTCTGTGCAACAACGGTGTGGCAAATCCCAGAACAATAATTTATAATTTGAATAACTAAAACACAAGACGTTATAGAATTAGTAGAACATACTGGGAGTTGGAACAGCAATAATAGGAGGTCTCACATTTATGAGCGTCAATCGATCTCCCTTCAAAATCAACCTATCCAGGGCCCATTTAACTGCATGCCTGCTGTTCTTATCCCTGCAACTACCCACAGCAACAGCAACAGAAGCAGCAGCAGCAGCATCATTTTGTTCAATCCCCTGCATCATCTTCCTTTCTGTTAAGCCACCCATTCCCCTGTAAACTTTCATGGAGTCTGTAAACTTTCATTGAGTCCTCTATGTTAGAGAACACGAATTAATTCATTTATACTCCAACCAACAGAATCTAATACTACCACGATGAGATCACTGCACTTACCAAAAGTCACAAGATAATTTCTACAACTTGGAGGCACAAGATAGGAGGCACAGCCAGCGATAGAGACGTTGCCAACAATTCGTACAGCCGCCCAGCTGGAGTCTGATTAACCTTACGTGTAAGAAACTAAATCTTTACATCGTTATCTTTTTCTCGTTAATTTCGGAGAGTATTATGCACTCACTACAAATTTAATTTTGACCAGAAAATTGAAATGGTATATTCTATTCTGGAACTCTGGATACTTGAAAGATTTTGCGTAGAGAATGTATTAGTGCAATGTTTTAGGTAAGATTTTTCCTCGGAGTATTCAAGTTTTTTTCCATGCATGTCCACCGTTTTAAAAATTGACCATGCAATTTTAATTTGCATTGAATCCAATTCTTTAATAGATTCTACCTATTACAAGGAATAGCTTAACACTCACTCAATCTGAGTAATTTAATGAAAGCTCAAGTCAACACCGGATAAACCTTAGTTCATAAACCAATACTTTAAATAGTTGAAAACTTTCAAAGTTGAAAAACAAAAGGTTGAAAAACGAAGTTGTTGGTTGGTTGATTGCAGGTTAGTTTTTTTTAATGATGGGAAAATTTATCATTATTTTATTATCAAATTAGTAGTAAGGATAATATTGTTTGTTGCTATTTGTGAATGTGGAAAATTTATCATAATTTAATTGTGAAACTAGTAATAAGGATAATATCGTGGATTGTTATTCGAGAATGTAAGTTAATTCTACCACTTTTGTTCAAGGACAATCAGGCGCCACTGGAATTACTCACTCACTGGTCTGCATGTTTTCACTCCTTCCTCCTAGCAGATACTTTTGGGTGTGCTCTGTAAGGGGCAAGTTTTCACTCACTCCTATCAGATACTTTTGGGTCTTACAGCGATTAACATATTACCAACGTATTATCAGGCGCCACTGAAATTACTCACTAATAATCATAAAGAGCAAGTTTTCATTTCTTAGTCATACCAAACACCTCTATTTGTTCAAGGACAATCAGGCGCCACTGGAATTACTCACTCACTGGTCTGCACGTTTTCACTCCTTCCTCCTAGCAGATACCTTTGGGTGTGCTCTGTAAGGGGCAAGTTTTCACTCACTCCTATCAGATACTTTTGGGTTTTAAAGCGATTAACATATTACCAACATATTATCAGGCATCACTGAAATTACTCACTAATAATCATAAAGAGCAAGTTTTCATTTTTTAGTCATACCAAATACCTCTAGGTCTTAAACCATTAACATATTAAATTAATAAATTAATATTATAATTTAAATAAAATTGTTTAAATATAGCTATTACTTGAAATTATGTCTCTACATTGCTCTCTATTTAAGCCTTTGCCATCATGTCTCTACATTGCTCTCTATTTAAGTGTTTGCCATCTAGCTGTTACTTGAAATTATGTCTCTACATTGCTCTCTATTTAAGCCTTTGCCATCATGTCTCTACATTGCTCTCTATTTAAGCCTTTGTCATCTGAGTCTGATGATGAACCACACTTGTTGGTTCTAAAAACATTGGCCAAAAAATTCTATCATGTAATTTCTACGAAAAAACTTTATTTAATTTTCTTAAGCCAAAAAAATATTCCATAAACAAAATATAAATAAATACGGTAGACGATACTTTATATTTATCCTCAAGCCTCCCTAACATATCAAATTCACTGAGTAGCCAACTAGCAACGTTGGAAAGAAATTGGAATCGTTCCAAACTGCCAACGCACGCATTTATTAACAGTGCGGAAAGTAGATTACGTTGGCCAAATTGGCCTTTACTTTTTCCTTGATCTTAGCATCACCAGGGTAACTGCGTCTGTCGTATTCCTTCCAGAGCATTTAGTTCCCCAATCCGTTTTCCGTGTCTGCGTGTACCTTTCGTTCATGTGGTGACGGCGGGTAGAGTCCGTGCCAGTTATTGTGATAGGAGTTGGAAGGGTCAACCGGCTGTTTATGACCGTTGAAATATGGCCCGGGACTGTAATGTAATTTTCTGATTGCAAAGTTAATACGGGCGTCACATCGTCTCACGGGGAATGTAATTTTCTAATTGCAAAGTTAATACGCGCGTCACATCGTCTCACGGCGGCCATATGAGCCTTCTCCAATTTGTGAATTTTTCAAGAGTTTTTTAAACAGTCTTGCACATTCTTTCTAACAGTTTAAACCAATCAATTTGTATGGTTGTTTTTGGGTGTTGGATTTGTATTTTTTATTTAGGGAAAAAATGGATTCATACAATTTTAACAATTAGTACAAATCTAAAAGTTGATAAATATCATCAAAATAAATATGGATACATTTATATATTATCAAAATAAAAAATAAAAAATTAAATTATAGTTTTATTTCTATCTTTTTTCCGAGCAATATCTACAATATATTGATTTTTATATTTACAAATTTTAATCTTTTTTATGGATGAATGTGATAAGATATTGTTCAACAAAGTACAGTTCATTTTTACTGCAAGCTGATACAAAGTGGAGTTAACAAAGAATGAATCTATATAAACCAAGTAACAATAGAACACTAAATATACAATTTCATAGAAGCTTGAGTATGTGGAACCTAATAAGTTAAACATTCTTTACACCCGCTTTCCCCGGTCATCTATACATATTTCTAGAGACATTGCCTCTTTTGTACTCATTTACATGAATAAGTTATAATTGACAAACTCCCTACTATATTATGGAATTTTCTATAATTATTCAAGTTGTCTAAATATATGAGAATTAAGTAGAGAAGTTTTTGAGACAGTTAGTCTCATGGACCTATAGTCTACCTAGATTTCTAGCGGTAGTCTAACCAGATTACTTTTTTGCCATGAAAATCATGGAAATTCTGGCAATATTTTGATAAAATCTGGCATGGATTTTTGTAAATTTAAGTTATGGTTGTTACACTTCAAGATTTTGTATGTCCGAGAGGTTTTTGATGGTGCTGAATCTATTTCCACCATCAAAAACATGATTCAAGATTTGTTGAAATTTTTTTGCCCGGATACCGGTCACTTTTGGCCGTCAAGTAATTCCTCTGCCTCTGTAGACCACTCCAATTTCTCTTTGCAAACTTGAGTTTTCCCAAGTTTATTTTGACACCTAAGATAATGCTACACTGCCTTTCCTGGGCTACAGGGGCTTGGCTACCCTGCACCTGCTACAACCAAACTACACCTCTTTACTTAACCTTTGCCCATAACTTCTTCTTAGTCTATAATATGTCAAACACAATTAAGTCCTACTTAACCAAATTCATTCAATAGAAAGTACACATCTAACCAAAATTATTATAAACATGTAGATTCATAATACACCCAAGACTAATGACAAAAAAAAATGAATTCTGCTATGGAGATAGGGTTATAACCAAACAAACTCATTCCAGTGCAACCTCTGTGCTAAGTAGACCAAACAAACAGAGGTGGGTCCTATAGGAATGAATAAATACAGAGAGATGATTCACAGAAGAATGGGAGACTCTAAAAGAAAAGATACAGATGGCCAAGAAGCTAAAAGACTAGGAGGGAAGAGTGTGAGGTTTCCATGCAGATGGCCAAGAAGCTAAAAGACTAGGAGGGAAGGGTGTCAGGTTTCCAAGTCTGGAACACAATAATTATCCAAATGGCCAAGAAGCTAAAAGACGAGGAAGGAATAGCGTCATTGTTCAAGTCTGGAACATAATAATAATTCACTGAAGTGGTAATATGGAAGAACCACACCGGAAAAAATCTAACAGCAAGAATTCCTATATAAAACTTGGATCATGATGACCATCATCAAGATGGGCCCAATCTTGTTTCTACTTGTAACTGTTATCAAAACAAAACAAACTATAAAGACCAATACTGAAGCTGTCCTAAGGGGAAAACAGGGATCAAGTTCCATTCTCTATATATCTCACGTAAAAAAGACCTAATAATAGCTCAATGGAAGTATTTGAGACAGCATTGCCCATGGGAGTACTGAGCAAATAAACCGTGCCAACTGAAATTTTGAATGTCTTCACTAAGACTTCCATGGAACTTGGGATAACCCAGCATTAAAGCCTAAAGGTATTACTATTTAACTCAAGCCTTTGACCTACCCACACAAATTTGGGGATGGCTCGAATCTCCAAGAAGATAGAATTATCATCCTGGCCATTCAAATTTTGAATTTCTTTGACAGCAAAACAAGAAAACAGAAAAGCTTCAGGGGACTAACGCTATATCACAACAATATATAGTAAATTATGATAGAGATTGATATTGGCCCAAATATGGTATTCTCCTGGAGATAATCACGGCATTAAGCAACCAGAATTCCACAAATTATGGATTTCGTATTGAGATCAGTACATATATGAGTAAACAACCAAAACCAAATGTCAATTTGGGCCATCGTTGAAAAACCAATTATATGAGTAAACAACCCCAACCAAATGTCAATTTGGGCCATTGTGGAAAAACCAATTATGTGTCACTGACCAACTAGAGTGGCCACTAACAGTGAAATGAATGAAACCAGCAAAATTACTATAATGGCAAAATTGATGATGGAAATGTTAGGATGGTTCAAGTAAACCAGACTCTGTCAAATTATTAACCATTTTCTCGGGATCCAACAACCCAAAAAGTTACCATAACTGCAAAATTGATGATTAAAAATTGAGAAATTATGAGCCCATTCCATACCAATGATGTCTGTATCATACGAATAAAATTAGAGCAATGATATTTATAGCAGGTGGTACTAGGTAGTTACTTTTGGAACTGGTAAGCCTTCATTTTACTTTGAGTTTTAATTGATTGTAAATACAGAGGGAAGGTTCCTGTCTTGGATGAATTTAAAGTCCCACCACCTTCCAATCATATGACCAGCTTATTTATATAGTCTGTCCACTTCCTCAAAGAATGCAACAGTGGTAAAACAGCTCTTGACAAGCTCATAAGTATATTATCAATTTTCTCGTTTAAGAAACATAACAATGATCTCTACCAGTTTGGTGAAGCACGGGATGAAATCTTATGGGTGAAGTTCTGAAAGATTGGTACTTTCATGTCGCTGCTGGTGTAAAGTCCTGTAAGTCGAGCTATTAGATGTCCATGATTCACAGAAAGAACTGGAATCTATTGTCTTAACTTCTCCTGGGCAGGAATTCCATTATTCCCAAAAGTTCATCTGGCTATAAAAATTCCAACAAAAATTATCCTTTTCACTGAAAAAACAGAACTATTGATAACTATATAAGCATTATCTCGTAATCCAAAAATGGCCCGCTTAAAATATGTAGGAATAACAGCATTGTCGGAATGGATTCCCATTTCCCTTACCTTGGAGGACCTATGTTACTTGGGAGCGAGAGCGGAAGGGGAGTAGCAGAAACGGGGAGCGACTATTTTCAGAACTTCTGGTTTGGGAGCGGAGCAATTTTTTAAAAATATATATTTTTTATATTTTTTAATTTTTGATACATATATGTCAACAAAAACATGTAAAATGATGATTAGACATAAAAAACATAAAAAAACATAGATTGATCATTGAACCATATCACATCAATGATCAATCATCTAGAAATTATAATCTTCATCAACCATGTCCACAAGTTAGTAAAATACATATTACCACTGCAACATATTGAGTCTTGTGAATTATGATTCATCAAATTCAATCTTAAAGTTTCAACTTCAAAATTTCAAAATTGAAAATTCAATATATAACATTTATCATCATTGATCACCAAAGTTGTACTTGTAAGCTAAGTTTAACCATTACAGGAAGTAATATCTTAGATATTTCTAAGTCCTAACTTCTAACTGTTAACATGAAATGAAATGTTATAAAATGAAACATGAATAATGAAATGAAATGAAACAACTTTAGTCTTTCACGAAGCATCATATTTATAATTCCCAATCTTTACCAATGAGTTATAATTTCCAACTTCAAACTTCAAATTTTCATTGTCACAGTGATATATTGTTTACAAAAAATATCATTATGATATGAAAGAGTCAAGAGTCAAGGACTCAAAACTCAACAGTTATGAAAAATAAAGTCTAATAAAAACTAGAAAAGACAAGTAAATTGTAAATCTACATGTGGCCCTTGCCACGAGAGTCTCCAGGAGTATAAGCAGGTCGTGGTGGTCTTCTAGGAGTCTCCCGCACAGACCGACAACCGGAACTAGAACCTCCATGTGAGGGTGTAGATGGAGGTGGCGACAACAAAGGAACAAGACTCGGACCTTGAGCACTGCTACTGGATGGTGGAGGTGGAGGTGGAGGTGGCATGGCTACTGCAGCTGCTTCATCTTCATCCCTTACAAGTTCCTCTTCCAGTTCTTCAATATATACAATGCCATCCTCCAAATTGTCATCCTCTGGGTGATTGTCCCAAATTTTATATGTGGGATCCTCATAAGCCCGATCACAGTAATGACTCAACAACCTCTAGTTGTAGTGCACATAAACCAAACTTTCTGCTCAGTTTTCATTGAGTCTGTTTCTTTTCACATTATGTATGTAGCTATAGGTGCTCCAACACCTCTCTGCAGAAGAAGTATTTACAACCTGTGAAAGAACTTTTTTTGCCAATTTTGGCAAAAGTCCCTGGCCGCCATATGTTTCCCACCATGTGAGAGAATCAAATCTATCTCTGTCTTCCATTGCATGGAAGTTACCAAACAAACTAGTGCCACTGAAGTATTTGCCTATTTCAAAGCACACAGCTGCACATTCCTCCCTGTCAGGTATCAACTTTTCTAATGCTTGCAAATATCCACTAATTACCTCTGCATCTAAATGGGATTTGGTCCTAATCCCACCCCCTGGTGCAGGTTGGTCCAACCAAGATGTAGAGTAGTATTTTGGCGTAAGGATATACGCCAAGCAATGTAGTGGAAGATTAAGTCTATTCCACCGTTCACACACACAATTGTGAATCAGTTTGTACAAGTCGGGATCTCTGTTATGAACAATATCTTTTATTTGCCCCAACATGATATCCATCTGCTCATACACCTCGCCAATCACTGGTTTGTCTGTATCTGCAAACCGAATCATGTGATAAATGGGCTTTGTGAAATCCAATACTTTCCTCACACTTGTCCAAAAGTGACCATCAAGAGCGGCCTCCTCCACCAGTTCAAAACCTCGCCTGTCAGCTGCATTTGTAGCCCTTTCCTTTAATAC
>APFE030599289.1:0-23766 GCA_000404065.3 Pinus taeda
GGGAAAGAGAGAGTAGGACAAAGAATGAGAGGGTGAGAGATTGACATAGAGAGAGAGAGAGAGAGAGAGAGAGAGAGATAGATAGAGAGAGAGAGAGAGAGAGAGACAATGTCATAGAGAGAGTGCGAGAGACACATAGTAATATTCATAGAGAAAAATATTGAGAGACATTGAGAGAGAGAGAGATAGCATGAGTGAGATAGAGCAAGAGTTATAGCGAGTGAGAGAGAGTTCGTTGATGAAATTTAACATTGGTTTCCGCATTTGTTTTTTGAACAGTTTTGTTGTGCTTTATTTCCACCTTAAATTTATAGATAAGACAAGGTAATTGATTGTGGAGGTGAACCAACATAGATCTATCTTTACTTTAGATCTATCAAGTACTAAGAGGGATCAAATGTTTCAACGTGAAAACCTCTTTTGTTGGCGTAAAACTCAAAGAAAGATTTGCAACTTGAAAGATCTTATCACTCTATCTACTTAATAGGTTTGAATTTAAGATGGATCTAGGATAGTTTTTATAGAAGATGCATTATAAGGAAAGTATGGATGTTTATCAAGAATGAATTGATGTCTTCTAACATCTATAATTAATTTATATAACTATGATAATGTTAAAGGTGTTGAATATAATTGTAAATAACATAAACACATATAAATAAATCAATAATCCCGATACATAGAATGTAATGGTCCTCATATTTTCAATATTCATGACTTTTGTATTGGACTAAATGATCAAAATTTTAGTTCAAATAAGAACTTAAACAATTAATAAAATATTTTATTTACCTAAAATTCATAAAAAATGTTGAAAATGTAGGTGTTAATTGTTTCGGAGAGGAGGCATAAAATAACAAGCTTTATTTGGTACTATTTATTTTGTAGTAATATAAATATATTTGAACACAAAATTCATCGTTTAAAAATAGAGTCATAATATAGTTTTTATGTCGATATTTTGACTACACTAGATTTATGACTAGCTTAAAACAACATAGTAACAATTAACTTTTATTTACGTCAAATAATCCCTACATTGCACAATCTAGGTTAAGATGCATGTTTTCCCCTCTAGTCATCCCTCAACATTTTTATAAAATATAGATAGATATATGATTGGTATATTCTCTCCCTTTACAAGTTCTGTTGCTAGCGGGTGGATATATTGTGACAACACATAATTAGTGGCCACTGAGTTCAAAGATCTATAGTTTCCCAGAGTCATAAAATTATGTTTTTCATTATTCCTCGTGGAATCAAGCATATTAGTAGACATGAAAGCACCAGTTAATATTTTACTAGCACACCAAATAATTTTTAATAACCTCTCTATATATCAACAATGATCTTCTAAATTTCCAATGATGGTATGTTTTCTTTCTATCCATAGCTATATGAATATGAAATTGTACATATTAGTGTTACAATTCACGGAGTGAAGTCATCACATATGTAGTAAAGGCTAGACCAAAATATGTTTCACACAAAGACATAAACCGTCATAATACCTACACATCTCCCTTATACTAGGTTTTGGGGCATCATTCATACAATCAGTGTAGATTAGCCCAGCCCAACCTAATCTAGAATACACTATTCTAGCCTAGCTTAGCCTAGACTAGCGTTGCCTAGCTTAGCCTATTCTAGCCTAATCTAACCTAGCCTATCTACCCTTTCGTAGCCTAGCCTAGCCTAATCTAGCCTAATCTAGCATAGCCTAACCTAACTTAGACTAGCGTAGCATAGCCTAATCTAATTTAATCTAGGTTAATCTAGCCTACCCCAATCTAGCCTAGCTGCTAGGCTGATCTAGCCTGGCCTAATCTAGCATAGCGTAGCCTATCCTAAACTAAAATAACTTTTCCCAGCCTAGCTTAACCTTAACTAGCTTATCCTAAATGAGCCTAGCCTAACCTATCCTAAACTAGATTATCTAATTTAGCCTAACACATGTTTAATCTAGCCTAAACTAGTTGAGTGTAACCTAACATAACCTAGCTTAGCCTAGCCTAACTTAAACTAGGCTAAGCTACTGTGGCCTAAACTAGATTACCCTAGCCTGTCTTAAGCTTAGCCAAGGCTAGGCTAGCCTAAACTAGCTTGGCTTTCTCTACCCTATCCTAAGCTAGCCTAGACTAGCCTAGGCTAGGCTAGCCTAAACTAGCTTGGTTTTCTCTACCCTATCCTAAGCTAGCCTAGACTAGCCTAGGCTAGGATAGCCTATCCCAGCCTTGCCTAAGGTAGTCTACTCTAGCCTACCCTACCCTAGCCTACCCCAAACTAGCCTAGCCTAGCCTAGCCTAGACTACAAATTGTTAAAAATCTTCAAGTTTAAACATTTTAGATTACCTAGCCTAGCCTTCCCTACTTGAGCCTAGCCTCGCCAACCCTACCCTACCCTACCATACCCTACCCTACCCTATCCTACCATAATATAACCTAGTCTAGCCTAGCCTAGCCTAAAATAAAAATTCTTAAAAATATTGAAGTTTAAACATTTCACATCACCTAGGGTAGCCTTCCCTACCCCAGCCTAGCCTAGCCAACACTACCATACCCTACCCTATCGTAGCCTAGCCTACCTACTGTAGCCTAGGCTAGCCTAGCTTAACTTACCCTATAATAGCCTAACCTAGCCCACCCTACAATATCCTAGCCTAGACTAGCCTAACATAGCCTAGCATACCCTATCCTACCCTACACTAGCCTAGCCTAACATAACCTAGCCTAGCCTAACATACCCTAGCCTACACTAGCATAGCCTAGTCTAGCGTAGCCTAGCCTACACTGCCCTAGCCTAACCTACCCTACTCTAGCCTACCCTAGCTATACCCTAGCCTAGCCTAACCTACCCTACCCTAGCATAGCCAAGCCTACCTATCCTAGCTTCGCCTACCCTAGCGTAGCCTACCCTAGCCTAGCGTACCCTAGCCTAGCCTAGCCTAGCCTAGCCTAGCCTAGCCTACCATACACTAAAACTAGCCTTGCCTACCCTAGCCTACCCTAGATTACCCTAACCTAGCCTAACCTAACCTAGCCTACCCTATCCTAGCCTACCCTAGCCTATACTAGCCTATTCTACCCAATCCAAGCTTGCCCTAGCTATCCTACCATACGTTATGCTACCCTACACTACCATATTTGACCCTTGCCTACCCTACCCTACCTTACCCTACCTTAACCTAGCCTAACCTACCTTAGCCTACCTTACCCAACCCTAGCCTACCTAGTACCCTAGCCTAGCCCACCCTAACCTACCCTAGCCTACCCTAGCCTACCTAGCCTACCTAACCTCGCCTACCCTACCTACCCTAGCATAACCTAGCCTTCCCTAGCATAACCTACCCAACCTAGCCTACCCTAGACTACCCTATCTTAAGCCTAGCCTAGCGTGCATAAGCTAAGCCTATCCCATCCTAGCCTAGCCTAGCTAACCTATCCTAACCTACCCTACACTACGCTACCCTAACCTAGTCTATGCTACACTAGCCTACCATACCCTAGACTACCCTAGCCTACCCTAGCCTAGCCTACCCTAATTTACTTTGGCCTAACCTACCTAACCTAGCTTAGCCTAGCCTTGCCTACAATACCCTGCCCTATCCTACCCTAGCTTAGCTTAGCCAAGCCTACACTACCCTGCCCTATCCTAACAATGCTTAGCCTACCCTACCATACCCTACCCTACCCTTGTCTAACCTATCCTACCATAACCTAGATTATCTTAGCCTAACCTATCCTAGCATATCATAACCTACCTAAACCTAGCCTAGCCTTGCATATCCTACCCTACACAAGCTTAGCCTAGCTTGCCTACCCTACGCTACGCTACCCTACGCTACTAGTGTCTAGCCTGGTGTACCCTAGCCTACCCCATCCTACCCTAGCCTACCTAGCTTACACTAGCTTAGCCTACCAAGCCTACTTAGCCTACCCTAGCCTACCCTAGCTTGGCCTACCCTACCTAACATAGCATAACCTATCCTAGGCTAGCCTACCTAGCCTACCCTAGCATAACCTAGCCTACCTTAGCATACCCTATCCCATCCTAGCCTAGCCTAGCCTACCTTAGCCTAGCCTACCCTACCTTAGCCTAGCCTACCCTAGCCTAACCTATGCTAGATTAGCCTAGCCTAGGCTAGCCTAGGCTAGCCTACCCTACCCTAGCCTACGTTAGCATATTCTACCCTACCCTAGCCTACCCTGCCCTAGCCTAGCCTATTCTACCCTAGCCTAGCCTAACCTAACCTAGCCTAACATATCCTAGCCTACCCTACCTACCCTACCCAGCCTACCCTACCCTAGACTACCCTAGCCTAGCCTACCCTAGCCGAGCCTACCCTACCCTAGCCTACCCTAGCCTACCCTACCCTAGCCTACCTTAGCCAAATCTAGCATGGCCTACCCCACCCTACCCTAAGCTACCTAGCTTACACTAGCTTAGCCTACCTAGCCTACTTAGCCTACCCTAGCCTACCCTACCCTAGCCTACCCTACCTAACATAGCATAACCTATGCTAGGCTAGCCTACCTAGCCTACCCTAGCATAACCTAGCCTACCTTAGCATACCCTATCCTAAGCCTAGCCTAGCCTACCTAAGCCAATCCTATCCCATCCTAGCCTAGCCTAGCATACCTTAGTCTAGCCTACCCTAGCCTAACCTATCCTAGCTTAGCCTAGCCTAGGCTAGCCTACCCTAGCCTAGCCTACGTTAGCCTATTCTACCCTACCTTAGCCTACCTTGCCCTAGCCTAGCCTATTCTACCCTCGCCTAGCCTAACCTAACCTAGCCTAACATATCCTAGCCTAGTGTATCCTAACCTACCAAAGCCTAGCGTAACCTCACCTATCCTAACCTACCCAAGCTTATCTTAACTAGCATACCCTAGTCTATCCTACCCTAACATAGCCTAGCCTAGTTTAGCCTAGCCTACCCTAGAGTACCCTGTCCTACCCTACCCTACCATACCCCACATAGACTACCCTTCCCCAGCGTAGCCTTGCTGAGCCTAGCCTACCCTAGCCCAAGCTACCCTACCTTGGCGTATCGTAGCCTACCTAGCCTACCCTAACCTATGCTATCCTACCCTAGCTTACTTAGCCGAGCCTAGCGTAGCCTAGCATAGCCTCGCCTAACCTAGCTTAACCTACCTTATCCTACCCTAACCTACCCTAACCTACCCTATCCTACCCTAGCATAGCCTAGCCTACCCTACCCTACCCAGCCTAGCCTAGCCTAAGCTAGCCTACCCTAACCTACCTAGCCTACGCTACGGTAGCCTAGCCTAGCCAAGCCCACCTAGCCTAGCCAAGCTTATATATATATAAACAATTGAATTAGAGGTAAAAAAAGGTTATCCACTTTTACTTTTCAAAAAACAATCCATGTCCAATTGAAAGCAGGAAAAAAAAAGCTATTGCCGCTCGCAACAACAAGGAAATTGTATAAACAAATAGGCATGAGGCTTCAATTTCAAAAACTTCAAAATATATTTGAAAGAATATCAAGTGTGCTGAAATTGTTTTCATGACAATAGTTGAATTCTAATCGGCTATAGAGATGTCAGTGATAAATACGAATACGAACAAATACGTTATAGAGATGAGTAGCTGTTTATTAAACTCAAATTATGAGTGATTCAGACGAAATTTATTAAAGGCTATTTTGCCTAATTTATGGGTTTATTTGATACTCCGTCTATTCTCTGACGGCATATTCGAAACGAGGGCGATGCTCATCTTATTGATGCTGTTAAGTTTGACATGGGTGCTCTTCGACATTCTCCGTTCGAAGTGGAAGGAGTGGAAGTGACAATGTAGAGAAGACAAGATAGATTAGGTTTAGCCAGATAATATACGAGTTTAGATTGCTATTTTGAAAAGGGTGTTTGATCATTTTCAAGAATTCAGGTTAAAATGGGCATTACAGCTCCATTAAAAATTCATGGCAATTGTGAAAAGATACCGACGAGGGACAAAAGACAATCAATCCCTCAAAACGAATATAATTTTTTCAGACCACCTTAACAAGCTTCGTA
Source organism: Pinus taeda (assembly GCA_000404065.3). Taxonomy (NCBI): domain Eukaryota; kingdom Viridiplantae; phylum Streptophyta; class Pinopsida; order Pinales; family Pinaceae; genus Pinus; species Pinus taeda. The sequence goes on from APFE030599289.1 coordinate 6,043, forward strand.
AGGAATCAAGGAATACAATGCAACGAGTTTTCTATTGTACGAATACCGTTGATCAATTTAATACCCTGTGTGATGCAATAGATCGCCTTAGATGAATTTTATTACAGGAAACCAAAATGTAAACTATTTCACTTCTGATCATGAACTTCGTTTTTCCTAAGACTCTTGATAAAAAAATTTATAATTCACTCAAAAAAACGAGAAATATTGGTAGTGTACCATTTACACAAGAGTCTAGCTGTACCTGTGCAAGTCGAATGAGATTGAGGGTGTTAATATTGAATAGCTGACAAATGCAGGCCCTGCTTGTCACAACAGTTTTTCGCTGGACCAAAACTAACCTGCTCGGGTTGTCAAGAGGACAAGCAAATGGCCAAAGAGCTGCCAATAGCATCTCATATCTTCCTCTGCAAATCAAGCGTGTCCCCTTGCCCAGTCTCTTCTCCCCTGTGTGTCAGAGATATTACAGTCTCCAAGACGACGACGGATAACACACTGAAACAACACACATATACAAGAGGAAGAACAATACATCCAAACAATTGACATACACAGTACAGACAGACAACCCTCCACAACACAACTCTGCGTTACAGTGTCAGTGAAGGAAAGAACTAACCAGAAGAATCAAGATGACAAAGTACTCCAGTTTTCCCTCTAATTGAATAGATGTTGTAATTTTTCACATTCAAGCCTATAGAAGTCAATTTTCCTATAAACCAATTAGTCAAATAGAAAAATAAGTACCAGAGACAACATGGGGCCGAAGAAGTCCATCACCGCATAGAGCTTTGCCACGGTAGGATCAGAGGAACACTGCTAGAAAATACCGATCTAGCCCGTTCCGTGCGCTGCGCTTCTCATAATTCAGAACGCGCGCTTCTCATAATTCAGAACGCTGAAGAAGGGATGAAATAAACCAGTACCCATGCCATTTTGACTAGAAAACGGGAGCGTCTTGGGATGCCCAGATGGTTATAATCCTTGGGGATAAAGTTCTTTATCGTCCAATGGCTATCTGTCAGAACCCTTGCACGCCCTTCTTGGAATCAAGGTGTCATTCTCATAATCATAATTAAAAATGGGTGAAAGGCTCTTCCATTTATATGTCATCTGTTCTATACCCATACGATTTCGGCTCCGTCTGATTGAGTGACATTTATAATTACAACTCATTTATCCTCCAACGGTTATCTGTCAGAACCCTTGCATGCAGTTCTGGTAATGAAAGTGTCATTATTATATTCATAATCCGAAACGCGGGAAAATGACACGTTGCTATTTTCAAACTTCACCTCTATTTCTTTGACATCTATCTTGATACGCATACTATTTCAGCTAGAACGTTGGAGCCTCGTTGATTGAGAGAGTTATAATCTGCCCAGATAAAAATTGTTCATCCTCCCACGGTTATCTGTCAGAACCCTTCATGCCGTTCTTGAAATCAAATGTCCAAGTGTGTTATTCTTATAATCATTTTTTAATATCAGTTTAATTACAATTTAATTATGATTTTGGAATCCGTTATTTGTGCGAACCCTTGATGTCATTCTTGTAATCAAGTGTGTTATTCTTATAATCATCTTCCAATATGAGTTTAATTACAATATAACTATGATTTTGAAAACTTTGTGGAGCAACAAATTGAAGTTGTTAAATGATATTTCCCACTTAAATTTAAACTCATTATATAATTTTGAATCAATATTTAAATTTATTTAAAATTTAACTTTATTTAAATTTAAATTATATAATGAGATATTTTTAAGTTCCCACTCTCAATTAGCACCATATTTAAGTGTATAAATAAAATTTAACTTTAATTTTATTTAATAGATAATTTTACAATTGATTTTGGTATATTTATTTATTTAATTTATTTTAACATATTTTTTATTTAATATATTTTATGACAATTAAGATATTTTAAATAATTAGGAGAAGTATTATTATTTTAAATGGGACATGTTAAATGTATAACAAATAAATATATTCGGAATGTTTTTTACTCTTATTATTATGTCTACCTCAGACATGCTAAATTCATAACAAATAAATATATTTGGAATTTTTTTGAGTCTTATTATTATTTCTACATGGGACATGATAAATTCATAACAAATGAATATATTTGGAATGTTCTTGAGCCTTATTGTGAACATAATTATACATTTTTTTCAGGCAAGAAAAAATAATAAATTTATATTAATAAAACTAGTTTACATATGCCAATAAAAAACTGAAATTTCTATCATCAACCATCTACAGCATCCCATATAGTGAGTATATAGAGAAATATCTAACGTAGGAGACCAACATAAAGGGCCATAATATTGGCCACATATCCAACATCCAAAATCATCTAAAAATTCCTTATGCTCTAACTAGACTACATTGTAAACATATTCCATGATCACCATATTTGTAATTAGTTGAGACAAAATAATGGAAATCAAAATATGGTGTAGTTGAGACATATCAAAACCAAAACCAAACCAATGTGGGGATCAAATAACATGAATAATCCTTTTATCGATGAAACTACCGCTTTGGAAAATTGGGATTTCATGACTCCCTATAGTTGATGTAATCCCTTCTTAGAAAGTTTATATGCAATTTTTTTTTCTCTTTGGTAGATGTGAGAGAAGGATAGATCATCGAAGAGTCCAATCAAGGACTGAATTCTTCTTAACCAATTTGAGAGAAAGGGAGATTTGAAACTCAATCTTGATTTTCCCATTCTATAGGTACTTTTGAGTCCCAAAGGCAGACATGGACGTGAGGGATAAGTTGTGTACATGGTAAATAAGGCCCAATAAGGCCAAGATCTCCACTCTAGTATTGGTACCTTAACCGCAATTCTAGCAAAAATTGTAAGAGTGCCTCTAAGCCAAGGAGATATATGCCCTAGAACCACACAATGACTCCTCGATAGCTCCATAAAAAAACCAACAATGAAATTTTGTCACCAATCAATAGACATATTACCCTTGTTTACCCTTGTTTATCCCCACTCTAGACACCCTATTAATGTTCTGGAGGGCTATATATGGTGTTATTATTTAGTTCTCTGGTGCTTCTTTTTCTTTCTGATAGCAATGATGGCTAAAGTCCGCTAAAACTCAAATAATATATAAAACATTAAAAAGATAAAAATATTTAACCAAAAATATTAAAATATAATATCATAATTATAATATTTCTTATTTAGAAAAAATCTTATTGGATCATATCTTTTATATTATATATATAATAAAATTTATTAACATCAAAATTTTAATCTAAAGTAAAATAAACATATTTATTTTAAATAAAAAAAGTGTTATCACTTCTAATAATAGTGTTATCACTTCTACCATTATTAGGATTCTTACCTTTACAAATATCTTTAAACAAAAACCAATTTAGTATTTTAAAAAAATTTCAAAATATAATAAACCAAACTCTAGCATGTTTAATAATTTATTCAAAGTTAATGAATTTTGAGCCAACAAATATGTTATTATATTTAATATTGCTAAAGATATTGTCCCCCAGAACATAATTTTATTATTTTTTATTATTTTATTATATTAATTTTTTAAGTATATGAATCATTAAAAAAAATATTTTTTCATAATTAATACTTGTTAGGATAAAATAAAGATATAGATATTTAGATTGAAATTTTATGTTCGCTTATAATTTTAATAATGTTCATTTAAAAATAGCAAGATAATCTTTTAGATTTATTGGAAACTCTTTTTACCTCAATCTAATTTGTAAATTACATTTTTATATAATATTAAAAATACATTAAACTTTACTAATTATAATACGTGATTCATTTACGTATAGTTTTTACTAATTTTTATAATATATATATATATATATATATAATATATATTATATATATATATAATATAGTATATATATATATATATATATATATATATATATATATATATATATATAATATATATATATATATCTTATATATATATAATATTATAATATATATATATATATATATATATATATATAATATTATTTAAACAATTATGAAATAAGAATAAAATCATAATAATAAAGAACATTTTTAGGATAATATGAAAATATGATTTTTTTGTGATTTTACTCATTATGCTAAAATAATAAATCTAGAACATAAAGAAATCCATCCCCAGAACATAGATTTGGATCTATTTTTTTATCAAATATGCTGCAAATAAATGCCAAGCTAAATATCCATGGTAACTTGTAGATCAAAAAATGCACCATTCCCTCCACTCTCTTTATCCATCTCTCACTCTCTCCTTGTCCCTCTCTCTCTTCCTTCTTGGCCTTCCTTGTCCCTCTGTAACCCACCCTACCTCCATATATCTCTCCAACTTAGTTTTATTAGCATCTATATCTCTCCATTTCTCTTTCCTTATTAACTTCCTCGTTATGCTTTATCTCTATTTTACTTGTTTTCTCAATTTTTCACTATATTTTAGGTGATTTATAGGATTATGTCTCCATATTTCCCCCTCCGCCCCTCTCACGTTATTCCCCTCTGAAACTTCTCTCTCTTTCAACATCCTCGTAATGATTTATCTCTATTTTATTTCTTGTTCCTAGGGCTTTCACTATATTTTAGGTCAGTTACGTTATTTCCTCTCCCTCTTCCCCCTCCCTCCCTCTCTCTTTGTTCCCAATCAAAACCTCCTTCATTTTCTCCTACATGCCCTATGGCTCTCGCTCACTCACTGCCCCACAACCTCCTCACCAAAATCATTTCATCCCTGTCATGCCCTACCTCTCTCTCTCTCTCTTCCACCTATAATCTCACTCACTATCCATCTCTCAGTCCAAAATTCCCTTTGTGTCTATCTCTTTTCGTTCTCATCTCAGTCCCTCTCTATCTCTTAGTCCCAAAATCTCTCTCCCTTCCCCTATTTGATCCTCTCTTTCACTTCTAACCTACCTCTCTCATCTCACTCTTTATCATCCCCTCTGTCTCTCACTCACTTACTCTCTATATCTCATTTCCAAACTCTCTCTCTCCCTCTTCCCCAATCATTCTATCTCTCTTTCTCTCGCTCCCCCAAATATCTCACAATAGCTCCCTCCTTATGAAAAATTCCCAAAAAATTCTCTTGTGATCCCTCATGCCTCTTTCCCTATTATGTCCCCTCCACTATTCACCACAACCTTCTATCGCTCTCCTATCTTTATCTCCCTCTCCATCCCTCTCTCTAGATAGCCCACCACCACTCACCCATTATCTCTCCACTATCCTCTCTCTATGCCTCTCTCCCTCTCCCTCTCTTTCTCTATCCCTCTCCCTCTTCCTCTTTCCATCCCATACTCTCTAGCCCACTCTCTCTCTACCCATTACCCCCCCTCCCCCGGTCTCTCTGAATTTCTAGTTTTCTCTCTTTTCTCCTCACACTTGAATTCTCTCAATCTTTCCCTCACTCACTCTATCCCTATTTATCCTTTCATCACTCTCACACCTCCGTCTCTCCCTCTCAATTACTCAATCATTCTCTTTTTGTCTCTCACCACACTATCTCACATACTTGTTGAGCTTCTCTTTCTCCCCATATTTCTTTGTCATTTATCTCTTGTCTCCTTTGTCCCTCGCTTACACTTTATCTCTTTCTATATACCCCTCTCTTTATCTACCCTCTCTCTCTCTCTCTCTCTACCCATCCCCTCCACTCTCTCTCTCTTATTTCCTCTCCCTCTACATCACTCTCTTCTCCCCACAAATTCAATCCATTCCTACCTCTCTCCCTCTCTATCTCTCCCTTTCATGCAAATCAAAATTTACACTATGTTACACAAGTAAAAGCCCATCCCAGTTTCTAATTCCTAAATGTATTTACAATTTATAAAATTCTATGATGCCTCTCTCTCTCTCTCTCTTCTCTCTTGCTCTCTCTCTCTCTCTCTCTCTTCTCTCTCTCTATATATATATATATATATTATATATATATATATATAATTCTATGAATATCATTTAAAAAAAATAAGTTATAATAATTATAAATTAGGTAACTAATATTCTCAAACATGTATATATTTAGCTCACTTGACTGAAATCACAAAATTCTTGTTAGATTCCCGTGTATCACCAACTTAGTTTAAAAAAAATACAATTGTGACTTATCTAAATCAATATACACACCTAAATATTCCATCCAATCTTCTAATGACAACATTAAGTTTATTTCTTCCCTACATGTTGGGACTCCAATCAAAATTGTGTCATCAAAAAATTGTTTGTGAGAGATATAAGGCCTCCTCCATAGAAGCACATGAATTCCATATTTCTTTGTGAATTAGATACCTTAAACGTTCTCCAAGGACCCTCGAGTATTAGGACAAAAAGGAATGGAGAAATGGGATATGCTTGCCTTATTACCATAAAATAATTGAAAGTGGAGTAGTGAGTTCTATTGAGAATGATATAAAATAATCAAGTGGTGACCAAGGAGTTGATTCAGGTAGTCATGATTCATTGGAGAAGCCAAAAAAAGTTGAGTACGTGTTACCGGTGTGACCATATTATATTGTGGAAATATTTTGAGATATCCACCTTAATGAGCATGCTAGATTTCCTATTTTTGTTTAAAGATTAAAAACATTTTAGAGTTACAATAATTCCATTACAAATTTGTTTGATCTATGACAAACCCAGTTTTCTTTGTCAAGATGATTTCTAGAAATGGGGGCTTTAACTAATTTGTAATTACCTTAGAGATGACTTTATACCTTATGTTACATAATGAAATCAACCTAAACCCATCTAGATCACGAGCCCTGTCAAATTTGGGAGATGATGTAAGAAGAATGGTGTTCAGCATAGGGAATAGAGGTCTAGTACTTTTAAATTCCTTCACTAGAGGATAAATTTCATTTCCTAAAAAATACCAACAAGCCAAAAATAAATGAGTAGTAAATTCATTAGGTTTAGTGGCCTCCTTTTGAGAAATAAAGGGTTTCTCCATCATTAGTCTCGTATTGTGGTACTATTTCACTAAAGAGGGGATATTTTTTGTGATATCTTGGATTGCTTGCAATCTATTAGAGTTAGTTCTTTCAAAACTAACTTCTATAAGCACATGAATTTGTCCTATAGATCCTTGTGATTTGTGATATTTTATCCTTATTTCATCATTGAGAGAGAATATTTCTTGTGGTTCCTATGCTTCATCATGGTTTTCTCGAATGATTTTTTGGTTTTTCCCTTTTCTTTAGCAAGTTAATTCTAAACTTTTACTTCCATAGGATTTCCTCTTATTTCATAAATTCTTTTATATAAGTGAGGTGATCTCCCTTTTGTACATCATGCTCCTTGCTTACACCTTCTACGCTTATTTGTTGTTGCAGTTATTCAATTTATTTGGGTTTAAAGATATTCCCGAGCTCTTGAAGTTTCTAGTCTCTTGAGTTTCTATTGAAATTTATCCATGAATGATACTCATTATACTTTTGTTACTTCCCACCAAGAGTTTTATTTACCGAGGAAGTATGGATCCCTAATCCATAGACTTTCAAACCTCAAAGGCCTATTTCCAGGTTTGACATTGAGATCTGCATTAAGAAATAGTAGTTAATAATCAAAACATGTAAGAGGGAGGAACAAAGCCTCCGAAAAAAAAAATCCTTCTCTACAAGGAGTTATGATATTATAATCATATCAAAATGAGAAGTTATTTTATGCTTACATCCTTACCTATTCTTTTAGGTGTAGACTCCATTGGAAATCTTCGTTTATGCAACACCAAACTATCTAATTAGATTCATGAACTAATGAGAATCCAATTCTATACACCAAATGCCTCCATTTTCTTCATTCAATTATTCGACCATATTAATGTCACTTCCTACTATAAATAGTTCATCTTACCACAATGCTTTGATATTGCCTAAATTATGTAGAAATATCCCATTTGTCGCTACCATATTTCAAGTGTAGATAGTCGTATTACATCCCTTTTCAATGGATCCTACATAGAGAAATTTCCCTAATATTATTATAGGAGCTACCAGCTAATCTATAATCTCTACCTCATTTGAATTACATAGAATCACTAACCGTGTTGCTTGTCCTATTGAATACAATACTATAGTTTTACAAGCATTTCAATAGTAAAAGGCTATTGATTGTATCTTTTTACCTGAACACTTTTTTTCTTCTGACATGGCCATTGTAGGGATATCCATACTAATTTTATGTTTGAGAAGAATTCAATTTCAATGGTAATTGAAGCAATGCACATTCCATAAAATTTTCATTCCAAAATTTGACTAATTATTCTCATATAATTTTAATAAAAAAAGTTATGAACTTAACGACAACTGTATGAAGTTTTCTTTTTTTTAGAGGTTGGAAAAATCATCTAATTTGAAAATTGTTGATACAACAACAACCAATTTTTTAACATAATTTTGTCACTTTATACTTTATTATATATTAACTATGGACATTGCTCTTTTAAATATTAATGATTTTCAAGCAAACTTTGAAAAGTATTGATGACCCCATTTTTTTGGAGGGGTTTATTTTTGACACTTTAATTTTTGTTATGTTTTTAGCATGGATAATTATTTTTTCAAATATTGGTTATGTAACAATTTTTTAAGTCTTCTTCTTATTCTTCCTTGAGATGTTAATTTTTTAAGTATTTTTCACGTTTATTGTTTTTATTTTTATTTTCAATTTTTTTGTAAAGAAATTTTAATTTTTTTCTTTTGCAAAGTTAAAAAGAGTCGATATTCTAAATCTCAGATTTTCATATTTGTGTGTCATTAACATCAAATAATTATCAATAAAAAAGAAATAATCTTAAACATTTGAAAAAAAAATACAGAATTTGAAAATAGATATAATAAAAAACCACATTTTGGAAATTTGTTTGCTAAAAATGGCATCTCAAATAAATGGAATTTATGGGAAATTTTGAAAAAAAAGGACTTAAAAAGTAGCATATTTAAGAATTTATGGAAAAACCTAATAATTTTCAAAGTTTGTTTTTTCAAAAAATAATGATTCGGATAAAAAATACAGTGAAAATTACCTAAATAAATATTAAAGATATAAAAAGGAAATTAAACACTTATTCTTATCACAAAATATCAAAGTGAGAACATTACAAGTATAACTAACAAACAATTATGAAAATTCACCTTAATTTTCAAGAATAACATAAATTTAATCAACAATATCATATAATTCATGTTCATCATCTTCTAGAAATTCATTATTGTCTTCTTCCATTGACTTTCTTGCTTCAGTTTGGCCATTTTCCTCTCCTATTACACTTTTTGATGACTTTTTCTCCCCAAAATTATACCTTGCAAATTATTACATCTAACAATGGTTGAGGTTCCTTTTCTTTTTTTGCCACAAGTGAAGAATACCTTTTCCTCAATCCAACTTGCATTGCATCTCGAAGAAATTTAATAGGATTAATTCCTTGTTGGATAAATAATTATCGTAAAGTACAAAATAAATAATTAAGTAAATTATTATAAACACATAAAAAAGAAAAAAGAAAATATTGATGTTGTTAATTTTTTATAGGCCTACATTGTTCTTTTCTTTAACAATTTCATTTCATCATTAATACATTAAGTTCACCATATATCGATCATTACATTATTCATATCTACACCATTATCCATTACCATATGAAATTATATATAAATAACATCATAATCATCATCAATGCAATGGAACATAGAACAACAATGGAAGAAAAACATGCAGAGATATAGAGACACTTGGATTGGTCTGAGTCCAGGGAAAATTCTACTATATGAAAAACCCTTGCAAATAATATTCTTCTTCGATCGTCATAAAATCAATCAATTTTGGAGTATCTCATCAAGTGGAAGAACTTATCCAGTGAAGATTCGACATGGAAGGATGAAAATTTTATACAGAAGCATCCAAAACTACTCAAGCGTTGAGGACAATGCTTTTCAGAAGGAGAGGGGCATGTAAGGACCCTATAGTATTAGTGATTCCAACATTACTATTGTCATTGTATCCCTTATTGTTATTATTGTGCCCCTATTATCCCCATATTGTTATTACTATGCCCCATAGAAACCCACTATTGTTATTTTTGTGCCCTTATGTTATTACTGTTATGTCGGCTTGATTACACTATGACCCCTTAGACTCCTATATATAGAAGAGAGGTTTAGTCATTTTTATCATCCAAGAATTGTTCATTTGTGTAATGTAAATGAGGTTTTCCCCTCAAAGAGGATGAATTCTAAGGCATCGGTCTATTTTCTATCTTTTTGTGAGCTGGTTTCCTAAGAATCTACAATTTTTTGCCAACAATATTGTAGGCTATCAAGGTGTCTCACCAAGCTCTCTTGTATGCACCAAAGGTTCCACTACAAGCTATAATGAAACCAAAAATATCACAGTTGGAACCTTTTCACTCATAAAAAAGGTCATCAACAAGATTTGTTTAAACTTGCATGACACAAGCTCCGTTAGCATTAAGTGCTCTAGCTATTTTCTAAGGTTTCATCTCACAAGCCTTATGTCATGAAACATGTTAATGCTTGTGTTGAGATACTTCTCTTAATTTTATCTCACACAAACCCTAGTTCCCAATAATTCACCAAAGCTTTGACCCTTGCATTACAAAAAAAGGGCTACAATATGATTACATCAAAAAGATATGGATGATCTAGTGACTAAGTTGTGAGAATGAGGATGCTCTCCCCCTTTTATAAGATAGGTCAATTAGGAAAATAATATAAAATGGATCAAGTGGAAAAAATCGTAATATAAGTTATCAGGGTATATCCACATCACGGTAGTTTACTAAAGATGTCCAAGTGTCATGTGGTGATTGAAGGCCACCTCCAATGTGGCATGGTATTTAAGATAAGGATACACAATTCAATCACTCCTCGTGACATGGTTTTGTGCACTCTAAAAGAGGATTCAAGATTTAATTCTCCTCAACATGTCCTAATTCAAAACAAACTCCAAGTATTGCGCACTCGAAGCAAGAATCACTCAATACAACTAGGCAACATCTTAGACTATGACATCTTCTTGTAGTTGTCCTAGGGAGGAGTGCCTTTACTCCTAGTGCATGTTACGATGATCCATACTTATGCGGGAACACAACATAATAGAAATATAAATGTAAACACAAGGTTGAGGTAGAAATAAAAATTATTTTCATTAATATCAAAGAATTCAAATATGCTTGCATAAAAAATGGAAATAAACTAGCTCGGGAAATGGTAGGATATCTCTAAGAACAGATGTGGGGGATACATGCCTCTAAACTATGTTACAATGAATCTTGAAGACCTATTTATTATTGAGAAACAATGGAGAACCCTAAAAATCCAAAAACCTAACCCCAAGAGATGAAGCACCAAAACAATGGGGTTGATTGGTGTAAATTGGTACATCAAATTTCTGGGGTCGTAACTTTGACATCTGATCTTCGTTTGGCCATCATAATACCTCATTTCAAAGATATTTAATATGAGACCAAAAATGAATCGGTAAGCCTATTCAGGAGCTACTTGACCTTTTTGTTTTCCATAAAAATGTTGTTTAGGGCCCCGAAACGGCTCCAAAAGTTTAGGACCCAAAAAACTACCAAAAATTGTAAATTGTGCTACAATTAAGGAAACCAAAAAACTAAAAGGGAAAGTGTTGGAATCCAAGTGGAATAGGAAAGTGGCCACTAATATCCACCTCGATCATCAACCATGCTAAATATAGTAAACTATGGTAGACAATGGTTGACCATGGTAACCTTAGATAACTATGGTCAATCATAGTAAACCACAGTGATCACCATGGTTAAGGTATCACTAAAAATGTATGATTATTGTTAAACATATCCAACTATTTTTTTACTATGGTTAATGATTTTTTGACTCAAACTGAACATGGTTGACTATGGTTATTTATGTTCACCTTTGAAGGCTCAACTATGTTTAACTATGTCATCAAGCTGAATATTGCTAAATATGATTAACATAGGGTTGACCAAGTTTGATCATGGTCAATTATTTAAACATTGCCTATCAAGTTTTGACTACATTTATCTAATTTGGTTGACTATGTTGAACTATTAATATTAATCAATAATAGTATGCAATTATATTTTACTAAAGTTGAAGAGTGTTGATTGTCAAACATATTCAGACATAGTTTGGCAATGGTTGAACGTGGTTTGATCATGATTGACTATTAATATTAGTATTAAAACATATTAATTATATTATATTAAAACCAAACCTAATTTTTTTATAAAAACTACCCACTTACATATTAAAACTTTGAAAACATAAAAAATATCATGAAATTAAAATTGTCTAATATAGTAAGTCTTTTACTAAATACAAAACCATTATGGTTTATCATGATTTACATTATTTGATAATCTCATATCACACTAAAGAATTAAAACCTTCATTTTCATATTATTCTAAAATCATTTCGTATCTGTCATATTATATTATACTAAAAAATGTAATTTTATATTTAAATGTTAAAACTTGTCATTTAAAACATGTCATCAAATGAAAAGTTAAGTGCTATAGTTATGCCTCCAAAGCTCCGAGAATGGTTCTAGAATATATCTATAATATATGTACATAGTAATCATTTTAGGATGGGTTAAAACTATGGTTGTAAAAGTTATACACACACACACACGGTTTTATATGTGTTATTTATATTACTTATATTAAGGATTTAACGCAATAATATTAATAAATAATCAATAGTATTGATATTCATAAATTATGGTTTTATATTAGTTAACAATCAAACTATTAATACTTTATGTGTCTTAATACACTAATAAATGATTAATTACAACCTACTATAATTGTTAGTGTTTAATAAGATTGAAAATGAGAAATTATAATTAATTAAAGTTAACTATTAATGATTATGTTAGTCACATTAACAATTTGAGCTAGTTAACAGAATGATTGGTTTTGGAGTGTGAGCAACATCAATGGCTAGAGGTATGATTTCTTGGGTGTTAAAGTTTTCGAATTATTTTAAGTGTTTATTCTGCATTATAGAATTGATATTTAGCTATCAGTTGGTATCCGAGCATTTTTTATCTCTACCTTGGTGTTTATAGACATGCTCTGTTTGGCTAAATACCATATTTTGAGAATTTTTTGAATTAAGGCATTTAACTGGAAATATGTCTAATTTTGCTCAATTTTTATGCCTATAATATTTATTTGGTTTAATTATATGCAATTTAGATAATTGGATAATTACTGTGCAAATTTATAGCTATGCTCATATTTAATTTGCAGAAATTGATTATTTCTACTCTAATTAATACATTCTATTTTGGATGAGTATATGAGACCCATTGTTGAATGATTATGCATGAATATTATAGTTTTATTTATGCAATTTATAATTATTCTCATATCAAGTTAAATTTTGTGCATAAAAGAAATAATGTCTAGTGATCCATATAATTTTTAATTGATTAGAGAATAGCCACATCATCTCTAATTAAATATATTATACATTATGATTGATTATGGATCACATAAAGAATATTTAAGACATTAACTGTAATTAATTATACACTAAATATAATAAATTTTATCCCAGATGATTTTTTATTATATTAATATATTAATTAGGATAAAATATTCATAACTTACCCACATGAATTATGAAATAATAGTTTTATCATACAGTTCAAATCTAAGATAGAATTTATATCAAATTAGAATCATAATACACCCTTTAGAATTATGAATTAAGTGAATAATTTGATAAATTTTATCATAAAGAATAGTTGAATATGCTTGAATTGAAAATTTAGCCCACATGCAATTTTTATGTCATTAGATTCAATTTTAGGCATTGTTTACATTGGTAAAGCATGAAATGTTATTTTTAGGCCTCACTTTTAACATAAGGATATGATTTTTAATTTGATACAATTGTACAACCTAAAAATTTCTCTGATATTTGTTGTGATATCCCCTAACTTAAGGCAGATAACTATAAGTTCTCGAAGGAGAGATTTCTCCTTCATTTGGGGTGGATGGACATAGACTATGCTATTAGGAAAGATGAACCACTGGCACTCAATAATAGCAGCACTGCAGTTGACATCACGCCTCATGAACGATGGGAGTGATGTAATCGCCTAAGAATGATGTTCATTAACACTAAAATTTCAGCTAGTATTTGGGGTTCCAATGATTAGCACAAAAAGGTATGAGACTTGCTGAAAGCCATTGATGATCAATTCGTCACATCAGACAAGGCACTAGCAAGCACCCTAATCATGAAGTTCTCATCCTTAAGGCTCACTAGTGTGAAAGGTGTACGCGAGCACATCATGCAAATGTGGGACACTATGGCTCAATTGAAGAAACTTGAGGTTGAAATTTCAATGTCCTTCCTGGTGCACTACATTCTGAACACCCTTCCACACCAATATGGACCCTTCAAAATCTCATACAACACACATAAAGATAAATGGTCAATTAATTAACTCATGACCATGTGTGTTCAAGAGGAAGGGAGACTCGTGATGGAACTAGGAGAAAGTGCAATGCTAGCAATGTGTGGAAAGGGAAAATCTCAAGCCAATCAGAAAGGGAAAGGTAAATTACCTCCCCAAGCCAATATGAAGAAGGATTCCAAGTGTTTCTTCTATAGAAAAAAGGGACACATGAAGAAGGAATATGCCAAATTTTAGAAATGAATTGCAAACAAAGGTAATCCAATCTCGTTTGTTTGTTATGAATCTAATATGGTTAATGTTAATATTAACACCTGGTGGATTGATTATGGATCAACAATTCACATTTTGAATTCCTTGCAGGGTTTGAAAAACCTAAGGAAGCTAGTGGGAAGTGAGCAAAGCATCTTATCAGGAAACAAGATGGACTCGCATGTGGAAGCTATAGGAACATGTTTTTTGACTTTAAGTAGTGGTTTTGTTTTAGAATTAGAAAAGAACTTTTATGTTCTGAGTATTTATAGAAACTTGATTTCACTTTCAAGAGTTGTACATTTTGGATATTATTTCAACTTTTCAGAAATATCTTTTAGTTTATTTTATAAATATGATTGTGTTGGGAATGGTATTTTGTCTAATGGTCTCTACTGTATTAATTTACAAAACAATGTCACTTATGATTCAACGCATGTTCACACTAGCACTAAAAGGTGTGCTATTAATGAAGATTCCTCTAAATTATGGCACTGGAGATTAGGTCATACCTCTGTAGAAAGAATTAAAATATTAATAAATGAAGGGGTACTTAATACCCTGAATTTTACTGACTTTGAGACTTGTATGGACTGCATAAAGGGAAAGCAGACCAACAAGTCAAAGAAAGGTGCCAATAGGAGTTCGGACATATTAGAGATCATACATACTGATATATGTAGTCGAGACATGGACTCACATTGTTAGAGATACTTCATCTCTTTTATAGATGATTACTCACGATATATGTATCTCTACATGCTTCATAAAAAGAATGAAGCATTAGATGCCTTTAAGATCTTTAAGGCTAAAGTAGAGAAACAATGCAGCAAGTAAATTAAGATCATGAGATCAGATAGAGGTGGAGAATATTATGGTAGATACACAGAAGATGGAAAAGCACCTCGGCCATTTGCAAAATTTCTTCAAGAGCATGGAATTGTTTCCCAATACACCATGTCTGGTTTATCCGACCAGAATGGTGTAGCAGAAAGAAGAAATCGAACACTATTGGACATGGTGCAGAGTATGCTTAGCAGCTCCAATCTTCCTAAATCCTTATGGACTGAAGCAGTTAAGATGACAATGTATATATTAATTCGAGTTCTAACCAAGGTTGTTCCTAAAACACCATTTGAATTATGGAAAGGTTGGAAACTGAGTTTGCGACATATGCACATTTGGGGATGCCCGTCTAAAGTGAGAATGTATAATCCACAAGAGAAGAAGCTGGACCCAAGGACCATTAGTGGGTATTTCATTGGATATGCTAAAAGGTCTAAAGGTTACAGATTTTATTATCCATCTCACAGCACTAGGATTGTGGAATCAAGAAATGCAAAGTTTCCTGAAACTGACTTGATCAGTGGGAGCGATCAAATCAGGAACATAGTTTCTGAGAAGGATAATTCAGAATCTCAACCTTCTACATCAAGTGATTAATTGGTTATTGTTCATAGAACCCCTCAAGTACAAACTGGTGTTGAACAACCAATTGTTGAAGTTCGACAAGATACTGATGACATTCCAGTAGATCAGGTAGTTCAAGAGTTTCCAAGAAATTTTGAACAACAAGTTGAACCACATACTTCTCAGGAAGATAATGGTACAACATTAAGAATATCTATTAGACCAAAGAGATGAACATTTTTTTATGATTATGTTGTGAATCTGCAACAATCTGACTACAACATTGGAGCCAAAAATGATCCCGAGTCTTTTTCACAAGCCATGAGTTGCAAAGAATCAAAATTATGTTATGATGTCATGAAGAAAGAGATGAATTATATAAAGAGTAATGAAGTTTGGGATCTTCTTGAGTTGCCTAATGGTGCAAAATCCATTGGATGTAAATGGGTCTTTAAGACAAAGAAAGACTCATTGGGAAACATTGAGAGATACAAGGTAAGACTCGTTGCTAAGGGATTCACTTAGAATGAAGGAATCAATTAAACGGAGACTTGCTCTCATGTATCTAAGAAAGATTCCTTGCACGTTATTATGGCATTAATAGCCCATTTTCACTTGGAGTTGCAAAAAATGGATGTTAAAATGACATTTCTCAATGGAGATCTAGAGTAGGAGGTTTACATGAAACAACTTGAAGGATTCCCCTCTAGTGATGGTGACCAATTGGTTTGCAAGCTCAAGAAATCCTTATACAGTTTAAAGCAAGCATCATGCCAATGGTATTTGAAATTCCATAATGTAATTTCTTCATTTAGCTTTGTAGAAAACATTATGGATCAATGTATATACCTGAAAGTCAGTGGGAGTAAAATCTATTTTCTTATTATATATGTGGATGACATTTTCCTAGTAACCAATGATAAGGGTTTGTTGCATGAGGTGAAAAAATTCCTCTCTAAAAATTTCGATATGAAGGATATGGGTGAGGCATCTTATTTCATTGGAATTAAGATCCATAGAGACAGATTTCAAGGCATCTTGTGTTTGTCTCAGGAAACCTATATTAATAAAATTTTAGAGATATTTTGGATGAAGGATTGTTCACCAAGTGTAGCTCCCATTGTGAAGTGTTACCGGGAATAGTGTCCACTCGAATGCTACTATTCCCACTAAGACTAGTGGCTATCTTAGAAACAAACAAGTAAAGTCTACTTTCTCTTTCCTTTATGAAAATAGATAGGAGTGGAACAAGGAGACCAACCTTAGTCTTGCGCTTGATTTTCTCTCCTACCCGATAGAGCTTTGCTACTTCTTCTTCGTCTGCCCAGATTCAAAGAGCACTTGTGGAATCAGATGAAAATACTACTATCGAAGAAGAAAGATCTATATTCATAAATAACATAGGACCAGATGTGTGTTAACCATAGAAATGCATATATAAGTAAACATACAAGAATATGGAGGAAATCTTGAATATTTTTATTAAGATAAAAAGTAGCAAGAGGATTACAACCATATGTTTTGACCCAGCATCATCGTCTAGCTAGAAATCCCTTCTTCACCTCAAGCA
>APFE030599308.1:0-20225 GCA_000404065.3 Pinus taeda
TTAATAATATAAACTTAATATAATATATAATGAAAAATTGTTTAAAATTGATTTTAAATATGTTTTTTAATAAATGTCTTAACTACAATATGTATATATAAAAAATTTATAGATCTAGATGGGGTTAGAGTAAGCTTGGCTAAGCCAAGCTAAGCGAAAGCTAGAGTAGGTTAGAGTAGGCTAGAGTAGGCTAGGCTAGGCTAAAGTAGGCTAGGCTAGGCTAGAGTAGGTTAGGCTAGGCTAGAGTAGAGTAGAGTAGAGTAGAGTAGGCTAGGATAGGCTAGGTTAGGCTAGGCTAGACTAAGCTAGGCTAGAGTACAATAGGGTAGGGTAGGCTAGGCTAGAGTAGGCTAACCTAGAGTAGGCTAGGCTAGAGTGGGTGAGGCTTGGGTAAGGTAGGCTAGAGTAAGCTAGGGTAGGGTAGGGTAGGGTAGGATAGATTAGGCTAAGATAGACTAGGCTAGGCTAGACTAGGCTAGGCTAGGCTAAGCTAGGAAAGAGTAGGCTAGGTTAGGCTAGGCTAGAGTACGATAGGGTAGGCTACCATAGGTTAGAGTAAGCTAAGCTAGAGTTGGCTAAGCTAGAGTAGGCTAGGCTAGACTAGGATAGGATAGGGTAGGCTAGGGTAGGCTAGGGTAGGCTAGTAGGCTAGGCTAGGGCAGGCTAGGGTAGGCTAGGTTAGGCTAGGGTAGGCTAGGGTAGGCTAGTAGGGTAGGCTAGGCGAACCTAGAATAGGCAAGACAAGAGTAGGTTAGGCCAGACTAGGCTAGGGTAGAGTAACTTAGGTTAGGCTAGGCTAGGCTAAGCTAAAGTAGCCTAGAGTAGGCTAGGTAGGCTATTACGCTAGGCCAGGCAGACCTATAGTAGGTTAGACAAGAGTAGGTTAGGCTAGAGTAGGTTAGGGTAAAGTTAGGTTAGGCTAGGCTAGGCGAACCTATAGTATGTTAGAGAAGAGTAGGTTAGAGTAAAGTTAGGGTAGGCTAGGCTAGGCTAAAGTTTGCTAGGCTAGGGTAGAGTAGGTTACGTTAGGCTAGGCTTCAATATGCTAGGGTAGGTTGTGCTAGAGTAGGAAAAGCTAGGCTATGCTAGAGTAAATTTAGCTAAGCTAGGCTAGACCACGTTAGGGTAGGTTATGCTAGAGTAGGATAGGGTAGGTTATGCTAGAGTAGGATAGGGTAGGTTATGCTAAAGTAGGATAAGCTAGGCTACATTAGAGTAGGCTTGGCTAGACTATGTTAGGTAGGCTATGTTAGGTGAGGCCAAGCAAAACTAGGTTAGGCTAGGGTAGGCTAGAGTAGGCTAAGCTAGGGTAGGATAGGGTAGGCTAGAGTAGGCTAAGCTAGGGTAGGTTAGGCTAGGCTGGACTATGTTAGGTAGGCTAGGGTAGGTGAGGCCAAGCTAGACTAGGTTAGGCTAGAGTTGGCTAACCTATGGTTGGGTAGGCTAGGCTAGGCTAGGCTAGAGTAGGCTAAGGAAGGTTATGTTAGGGTAGCCTAGGGTAGGTTAGGTTAGGTCTAAGTAGACTAGGTTAAGGTAGGGTAGGGTAGCATGTAGTAGGGAAAACGAGAGTAGGCTAGTATAAGATAGGTTAGGTTAGGCTAGGTTGGTAGGTTAGAGTAGGCTAGGCTAGGCTAGGTTACGGTAGTCTAGGGTGGCCTAGAGTAGGGTAGTCAATGGTAGCCTAGAGTAGGCTATGCTAGAGTAGGATTGGCTAGGCTAGGCTAGAGTATGTTAAGTAGGCTATGCTAGGTGATGTCAAGCTAAACTAGGTTAGGCTAGGCTAGGCTAGGCTAGAATAGATTAGGCTAAGCTAGGGTAGGCTAGGGTAGGCTAGGGTTGGCTAACCTATGGTTTGGTAGGGTAGGCTAAGCTAGGCTAGAGTAGGCCAAGGAATGTTATGTTATGGTAGCCTAGAGTAGGTTATGTTAGTTTTAAGTAGACTAGGTTAGGGTAGGGTAGGGTAGGGTAGCCTATAGTAGGGCATACTTGAGTAGGCTAGTATAAGCTAGGTTAGGCTAGGCTAGGTTGGTAGGTTAGAGTAGGCTAGGCTAGGCTAGAATAGATTAGGCTATGCTAGGGTAGGCTAGGATAGGCTAGAGTTGGCTAACCTATAGTTTGGTAGGCTAGGCTAGGCTAGGCTAGAGTAGTCTAAGGAATGTTATGTTGTGGTAGCCTAGAGTAGACTATGTTAGGTTTAAGTAGACTAGGTTAGGGTAGGGTAGCCTATAGTAGGGTATACTTGAGTAGGCTAGTATAAGCTAGGTTAGGCTAGGCTAGGTTGGTAGGTTAGAGTAGGCTAGGCTAGGCTAGGTTAGGGTAGGCTAGCATAGCCTAGAGTATGGTAGATTAGAGTAGGCTAGGCTAAGCTAGGTTGGTAAGCTAGAATAGGCTTAAGTAGACTAGGTTAGCGTAGGCTAGAGTAGCCTAGAGTAGGCTAGTATAAATGAGGCTGGGCTAGGTTAAACTAAAGTAGGTTAGTCAAGGCTAGGCTAAAGTTCGTTAGGCTAGGGGAGAGTAGGTTACGTTAGGCTAGGCTACAATATGCTAGGGTAGGTTATGCTAAAGTAGGATAAGCTAGGCTATGCTAGAGTAGGTATGGCAAGGCTAGGCTAGACTACATTAGGGTAGGTTATGCTAAAGTAGGATAAGCTAGGCTATGCTAGAGTAGGCTTGGTTAGGCTAGGCTAGACTATGTTAGGTAGGCTATGTTAGGTGAGGTGAGGCTAAACTAGGCTAGGCTAGGTTAGGGTAGGCAAAGCTAGGGTAGGCTAGGCTAGGCTAAGCTAGGGTAGTGTAGGGTAGACTAAGCTCGGTAGGGTAGAGTTGGCTAACCTATGGTAGGGTAGGGTAGGTTAGGGTAGGCTACGCCAGGTTAGGGTAGGCTAGCGTAGCCTAGAGTATGGTAGAATAGAGTAGGCTAGGCTAAGCTAGGTTGGTAAGCTAGAATAGGCAAGGCTAGGCTTAAGTAGACTAGGTTAGCGTAGGCTAGAGTAGCCAAGAGTAGGCTAGTATAAGCAAGGTTGGGCTAGGCTAAACTAAAGTAGGCCAGTCTAGGCTAGGCTAAAGTTCATTAGGCTAGGGTAGAGTAGGTTATGTTAGGCTAGGCTACAATATGCTAGGGTAGGTTATGCTAAAGTAGGATAAGATAGGCTATGCTAGAGTAGGTTTGGCAAGGCTAGGATAGACTACATTAGGGTGGGTTATGCCAGAGTAGGATAAGCTAGGCTATGCTAGAGTAGGCTTGGTTAGGCTAGGTTAGATTATGTTAGGTAGGCTATACTAGGTGAGGCGAGGCTAAACTAGGCTAGGCTAGGTTAGAGTAGGCTAAGCTAGGGTAGGCTAGGCTAGGCTAAGCTAGGGTAGTGTAGGGTAGGCTAAGTTGGGTAGGCTAGAGTTGGCTAACCTATGGTAGGGTAGAGTAGGCTAACCTATTGTAGGGTAGGGTAGGCTAGGCTAGGCTAGAGTAGGCTAAGGAAGTCTATGTCAGGGTATGCTAGAGTAGGCTAGGCTAGGTTTAAGTAGACTAGGTTAGGGTAGGCTAGAGTAGCCTAGAGTAGGGTAGACTAGAATAGGCTAGGCTAAGCTAGGTTGGTAGGCTAGAGTAGGAAAGGCTAGGCTTAACTAAAGTAGGTTAGCGTAGGCTAGGGTAGCCTAGAGTAGGGTAGACTAGAGTAGGCTAGTATATTCTAGGCTAAGCTAGGTTAGGTTAGGGTAGGCTAGGGTAGCCTTGAGTAGTGTAGGCTAAAGTAGGCTAGTATAAGCTAGGCGAGAGTAGGCTATGCTACAACAAGCTAAGCTAGGTTGGGATAAAGTGCAGTATGTTGGGTTCGAGTAGGCTAGGCTAGGCTAGGCTATGCTAGATTACGCTAGGCTAGGCTAGCTACGCCAAATTACAATAAGCTAGGCTAGGCTATGGTAAGCTAGGCTAGATTAGAGTAGGCTAGATTAGGTTAGGCTCTTATAAGCTAGACTAGGGTAGAGTAGGTTGGGTTAGGTTAGAATTGTCTAGGCTAGGCCAGGCTTAGCTAGCCTAGAGCAAGCTAGGCTATTCTAGAGTAGATTAGGGTAGAATAGGAAACAAAAGCCTATGCTAGATTAGACTAGGCAAGAGTAGGCTAGGTGAGAGTAGGATAGCCTAGGCTAGGCTAGAATAGGTTAGGCTAGGTTAGGCTTGGCTAGGTTAGGCTTGGCTAGGTTAGGCTAGAGTAAGCTAGGCTAGCCTAGGCTAGGCTAGGATAGGCTAGAGTATGCAAGGCTAAATTAGGGTAGGATAGATTGGTTAGGGTAGGCTTGGGTAGGCTATGCTAGAGTAGGTTATGCTAGGCTAGGCCAGGCTAAGCTATGTTAGGCCAGGCTATGCTAGGCTAGGCTAGGCAAGACTAGCCTAGGATAGAGTTGGCTAGGCTAGGCTAGGCTAGGCTATGGTAAGCTAGGCTAGGGTAGAGTAGGCTAGGCTAGGTTAGGCTCTCGTAAGATAGACTAAGGTAGAGTAGGTTGGGCTAGGTTAGGGTGGGCTAGGCTAGGATAGGATTGGCTAGACTAGAGCTAGCTAGGATATGCTAGGATAGATTAGTGTAGAATAGTAAATGATAGACTATGTTAGATTAGGCTAGGAAAGAGTAGGCTAGGCTAGAGTAGGCTACGGTAGGTTAGGCTATAGAGTAAGCTAGGCTAGTGTAATCCAGGCTAGAGTAGGCTACGGTATGTTAGGCTATAGAGTAAGCTAGGCTAGTGTAAGCTAGGCTAGAGTAAGCTAGGCTAGGCTAGGCTACAGTATGCAAGTCTAAATTAGGGTAGGCTAGGTAGGTTAGCGTAGGCTTGGGTAGGCTAGGTTGGGCTATGCTAGAGATTGGCTACGCTAGGCTAGGATAGAGTTGGCTAGGATAGCCTAAAGTAGGCTAGATTGGGCTATGCTAGAGATTGGCTAGATTGGGCTATGCTAGAGATTGGCTAGGCTAGGCTAGGATAGAGTTGGCTAGGATAGCCTAAAGTAGAGTAGGTTATGATAGGTTGTGCTCGGGTAGGATGGAGTAGACCATTCTTAGGGTAGAGTAAACTAGGCTAGTCTAGGCTAGACTAGTCAAAATAAGATAGGTTAGAGTAGGTTATGTCATGATAGGATAGAGTGTAGGCTAAGCTATGATAAGCTAAAGTAGGTTAGGGTAGAGTCGTTTGGGCTAGAGTAGGGCGGGCTAGGATGTATTTGGCTAGGCTAGAGTAAGCTAGGCTAGGTTAGGCTAGAGTAGGCTAGGATATAGTAGGTTATGCTAGGCTAAGCTAGCTAGAGTAGGGTAAGCTAAAGCATGCCAGCATAGAGTAGGTTAGGCTAGGCTATTCTAAGCTAGGGTAAGTTGGGCTAGAGTAGGCTAAGGTAAGCTAGGCTACAGTAGGCTAAAATAAGCTAGGTTAGGCTAGAGTAGGCTAGGATATATAGTAGGGTTAGAAAGAGTAGGGAAGGGTAGTGTAAGTTAGGTTGGATTAGATAAGTTAGTCTAGAGTAGTTTAGAGTAGGGTAGGCTAGGATAAACTATATTAGGTTTGTCTAGGCTAGGATAACATAGTTTTAGAGTAAGATAGGGTAGTCTAATCTAGGATAGGCTAGGGTAAGCTAGAATAGGATAACCTAGAGTTAGAGTAGGCTAAAGAACACTCGACTATAATAAGTTAGAATAGGAAAAGTTAGGCCATGGTAGGCTAGAGTATTCTATGGTATGCTAGCATAGAGTAGGTTATGGTAGAGTAGACTAAGATATAATAGGCTAGAATATGGTAAACAGGAGCAAGCTAGACTAGGCTAGACTAGAGTAGGGTATGAAATGACATGATAGAGTAGGTTAAGATAACATAAGCTAGGCTAGAGAGAGATATACTAGAGTAGGATAGGCTAGGTAGGTTATGTTAAGATTTGTTAGGTGATCGAAGATGATCCTAATTAAAAGGCATAAAACTCAAAGTTCAGAAAAGCTAATGGAAATATTGCCTCGTTGAAGAGCTCAATAAGGTAATTCTGATACAACTTGAATTGTGTTGAATGGAGTTTACATGTGAAAGATAGGCAATTCGAAGATTTTGACCAATGGGAAAAAAGGTAAAGTCAAAGGGTGATGTGGCATATTCTAGAACTGACACATGACATAGTGTGGAGATGACACATCAGTAGAGTCAACAATTGATGAGTAAAGTGTAACTGGAAATGCATGGAAACCTAGCTGGCAGATTAGGTGCTCTAATGGGGGGCTTCCACATGGCACCTCAGAACACCAAAAGGTTTAATTTGGTCCAATAGTTGGCATTAATGGGGTTTGAACTCACAATTTATGGAACAACAATACAATGAATTATCCATCGAGCCATGACTAGAAGGTGTGATATCGAGATGATAAAGAATATGTATATGTTTTGAATGTCATATATGATGAAAAGGGGTGGGTGGAGACCGCCAAAATTAGCATCTCTTCCAAACTAAAGTCTTACAAATATTCACCAACGAAGGCTGACAACTCTGCCATGTACACCACTACATAGCCACATGATTGGATGATGATGTGGTTGGTGAAACCTATTGGTTTTATATTCATGGGCATAGAATGGTTCCTTATATATTAAAATTGAATGCTTGGCAGAATAGATGAATCAGGTTGGTGTTAACATATATGTGTGGACAACGATGCAAGTAGTCATTAAAAGAAATATGTACACAAAACAAAAAAATGTGTTACATTGTTTATTATTGCAAAGGGTTCAAATGAATATGTATAACATTTTGTAGTCATTACAAAAAATGTGCACGCAAACCAAACAATTGTGTTACATTGTTTATTATTGCAAATGGTTCAAATGGATATGTATAAAATTTGGTATGTAATTGGATGGAAATGTAACAATATGCACATGCATGGAATATTATTATTATGGGATATTTTTTGATGTAATGTTTGGATAGAACATTATTATTATAATACACCGATGGGATTAAACAATACAACATATACATTATATCGTTACAACAATAATTTAAATATACGCCGATTTTTTTATTATAAGAAAGGGGTGCAATTTCCACGAGTTCAACCTTGGGGCAAACCCCCAACATAATATAAACACAAAAGATTTGAAATTGAGTGATATTGGTGTGGTTATAATGTTTCTATGTGCCAATAGTGTTTAAGACTTATATTTGGCCTATGTATTTTTGAATGTAATAAGGAGGAGAGATTGTAGGACGTATATCCTCCTCATTTACTCCTCACTCATTTTAATATTCCTCCATCAATCACACTAGCTCAGAGTTACAAGCATCCAATTCATGGAGATGAAAAGGCAGCCGAGCAAGTGACAATCAAAGAGATAGTTTATCTCGAGTTTGGGAGCCAAGCCTCCCTAGATTTAAGAAGTCATTAGAGAATTCTATTTTATAAATAAGGAGGGCTAAAGCCTCATTAGGATTCAAATTTTTGTTGTAAAAACACTAGTCATTTTCGAGTTCAAGACTTGTGGAAGACATTGTGATGTAATTTTTTGTTTTGATATTGAGAATGAGAATTTCCTTGTTTTAGCTCTCAGTTGAATCAGAGGGCTAAAGCTCTTGGGTTAGGGCCCAACCCTAGCAGCAAAGGCTCCTCTTCTTGTATTTGTATGTTTAGATTGATTTCATAAATTAATGGTTGAATTGTCTTTAGTATTATTTCATTGCAAGTAGTTGTGGATTTGATTGAGTTTGCTTCCATTTGTATTTTACTTTATCAGTAGCTTAGAAGAGATAAAGGGACATAAAAAATTTGTCAGTGGGTGGATTTTGCCTCACTTCTCCCTTCAAAGGTCATGGTTTGAGGAAATAGCTTCTATGCAGCCCCAAAAAGACAAAATTTTGATTTCTCATGGAATTTAGGGTTTTCTATTACCTAGGCCAACATTTGATCATTTCGCAAGAATAGAATTTATTTATCATTTATTCTATATTCAGTATTATATTAGATCTCATCAATGTTTCATATTATTCTGCAAGTTTTTCCCATACATAAAGTAGGTAGCTAGCTCATGAAATTTTGTTTTCCTTGGTTAATTGAAATCCTTGTTATTCACATGATTTTTGGATAAATGTCAATGGTTGATGCAATGCAAGAGTTTTAGAAGTACATAGAGATTTCATGATTAGCAATCTCATTCCAACTATATCCATCCATGGTCATCACTTTCTTCCACTAAAACCCTCACCAATTTTATCATTTCACAAGAGTACGTCTCCAAGCTTGTTGAGAAAATCCATCCATCTCCCAACTCTAGTTTTGAGATTTGTAGGAGTCTTAGGCACTCCCTTGGCTAATTTAATCCACCATCCATCTTCCCTAAGCCTTTCATCACCTTCAAAATCCATCCTTTTGCATTCGGCTGTATCCTGTAGGAATACGGGGGATCCTTTAGGAATTCAGGACATCCTGTAGAACAAATTAGGACATCTTGTAGGTTGACCTCTAGCGCCCTGTTTTGAGGCTGAATTATGGAAAAATCCCCTAGGAAGACCCAAGCCTTCCAACCATTCACCATCATCCCTAAGCCACCTGCCACATCACCAAAAGAAGTTAGCTTTCACACTTTCACATATAAAAGATAAAAAGAAAAGTAGATTTATTTTGTTCATTTACATACGCAATAATAGAATGTTTGATGTTTCAATTTGCATGCCTAGGACAATAAGATTGTATACATGTTAACTTAACATTCTTTTGAAGAAAATTCTCTTAGCAGTTCATTAGAAGAATGGTGTGTTCAAGCATTTGATTTCAATATTTTTCGTTACTGCAGTAGAAAATATTTCTCTTAGTGTAGATTTCTCTTTCCCTCATTGGTAATCAAGCTTCTTATGAACCAATAGAAGTCTGGATTGAAAAGCCTTAGTGGTCTATCACCAACTTAGCAATGACAAAGAGTAGACCCATCACATTTACTTATATATATCACATTTACTTATGTATACAACACTGTCAACTCAAAGTTTGTACGAACCCGAGATTGATAAAGTAAAGTTGGTAGCCCCAAGAGTTGCAACATTCTTGTTGTAATATTGGTGCTCATCACTTTTTGGCATTCTTGCGGGGGAGGTGTCTGAGTAATATGTGATTTCTGCTTTCTTTCTTCCATTCCTTATCTATGACATTCTTCTATTAGTTTCATTTCCGCAAAAGTAATTTAGTTTTCTTTCTTTTCCATTCTGCATTCTTTTCTTTCGTTTCCATTCTGCAAGTGAGATTTCGTTTTTATGGTTCGAAATGTGGTATATTCTTAATTAATTGTGAGCAGTACTACAAATTAGCTAATCTGACAATCAACAACCTAGGGATTGGAATCAGATGATTCAGTGGGTAAGAGGAGTTACAATGTTAACTACATCTCTCTCTCACTTTGGCGCTACTTAGGCCATTTGAAAATTATGCATTCAAGGGAGCTTGCTCTGCAACTGTTTGTTTCCATGACGTTATTGGTAGGATTCTTCTTACAAAAATAATTGTGGGAAGTTGAACTGGTATTTTATTTGCTTGGCTTGATTGTCTCTTTATTAGCAATATTACACCAACCCTCTTCGAACTATACTTACACAGGGGTTTTCCCTTCCCTAGAGTTCATAGTTTTGGAAGGCGAACCAATAAATCTACTCCAATGTTTGGTACCGACATGTTTACATACTATACTTGATTACTTCTTCGAACCATTCATAGAATGTGTTAGTAATTCTTCTCGCTAACTAATGGAATTATCTGGAAAATTCCTTTTCAATCACATTTGTATAGTTTTCTTAACCCTTCCTCTATTTACTAATTGTGGCATGATTCATTCTTCTCCTTATAATGATTGATTCCAAATGTTTTCAAATTTGCGGAGTTTGCAGCCCCAGGCTGAACCCAGGTTTTGGCACTTGACTGTTCTTGACACTGAAATGTAAAGTAGTGTTTTCGTTCGCATATTTACATCCAATGGCCATAAAGTTATGTGGAGAAGAGGAAGTATATGTGGAGAAGCCACAAGGTTTTGAAGTGAAAGGAAAGGAGAATAATGTCTACAAGTTGAAGAAGGATTTGTATGGCCTCAAGCAAGCATGAAGAGCGTGGTATGCAAGGATTGATGGATATTTTTCAGGAAAATGACTTCCAATCGTACCCTTTATTACAAACAAGAAGGTATTGGTATTATAATCATAAGTTTGTATGTTGATGATCTATTGTATATGGGTAGCAGTTCTAAGATGAATGATAAATTCAAAGTTGCTATGATGAATGAATTTGAGATGAAAGATCTAGGCATCATGAGATATTTTCTAGGAACGAAGGTTTATCAAAGTAGGGATGAGATTTTCATTTGTCAAACAAAGTATGCACAAGATATGCTAAATAAATTTGATATGCTTGATTGTAATCCATCCCCTACTCCAAGTGCTCATGGAGAGGCATTATGTAGAGATGATGGTGTTGATTTAGTTAATGAGAAAACGTATAGAAGTATTGTTGGGAGCTTGATATTTCTAACACACACAAGGCTTGATATTACATATTCAGTTTCACTTGTTTCAAGGCATATGACAAATCCATCTGAAATACATATGAAGGAAGCCAAGAGGATTTTAAGGTATGTGAAAGGCACTCTAAATTTTGGTATTAATTACTACTCTTATTAAAAGTTCAATCTTCTTGGATTTAGTGATTCAAATTGGGGAAGTAGTTTTGATGACTGTAAGTCCACACCTAGAAATTGTTTCTCTTTTGGTTTTGGTTTGATTACATGGAGCTCAAAAGAACAAAGCATTGTTGTTCTCTCATGCACAGAAGTGGAGTATGTTGGTGTTAAGTCAGCAGGTACACAAACTCTTTGGGTCAGAAAATTTTTGGAAGAAATTAGAGAAAAACAAATTCACCCTACAGTGATTTATTATGATAATGTAAGTGCCATCAAGTTAGCAAAAAATCTAGTTCATCACAGCACGACAAAGCATTTTGACATGAAATATCACACACTCAGCAGATATCTTCACCGAAGCAGTTACAAAAACTCAATTTTTGGCACTATGAAATAAGATATGAAATCCTCATTAATCATTAAAGGGGAGTGTTGGGAATAATGCTTAATTAGTTATAAATTGCTGAAAAATTATTTACCAGATTTTGTATTATCTTCAAAATTAGAGCAGCAAATTGTTACGATGGTAAGTGCTTGAAATTAACTGTAGTGTCAGCAGATTTGTTATAGAATTGATTGTTAATTATTTTAGTAATAATTTTACAATATAATGTAGTTAATGACTCAATTAAAATATGAGATTTACAACAGTTTTTAGTTCACACAATAGTAACTGTGTTTTATTTGTTTAATTTTTTTTATATAGATTTTTCTTAATAATTAGGTTAGCTTATCAATTTTCCTGTCTTAAGAAATGAAATCGAATCCCAATTCCAAGGATGTAGAGATAGCGCTGCATCTATATCTCTCCCTTTCATGAGTTTAAACATGGTTCTTATATCGTTCTGGTATTGGTTGGTCCCTCGCGCCGGTATTTATATCTTTCCGGTATTAGGTATGCCCTCTACCATTCGTGCTAATTCTTCATGAGATAGTTAAAGGCAGATATATTGTGTGTTATGTGCTACTCGAATCCATGGTCCTTAAGCCTTATCATTTTTATCTGTAACTAAATAAAACCATTTTAACATATCGAGCAAAGAATTTATTGGCTCAACCTCAACCTCATTAACTGAACCAACTTCGTTACCCTTCCTTCTGGCTGGTTTATTAAATTATCCAATTAATAATATATATTTTCAAATTATAAATACAGCTCTGTAAGAGTACTTACTCTTTCTTATCCTCGGTTTATTCAACTTTTAAATTAATAATAATCCAGCTCAGCTCTTTCGCGTCAATTGGGAATTCTATGTTATACTTCAATCCTTCTTTGGCGATTCAACGCCCCCATCAAGTCTCGATCCGGTACTCCGTAGTCCACTTGTATTTGAAATTGCCCTGGGGCCTCTACCATTCCTATTCATTTATCTCGGCCCTCTACCATTCGTACTCGTTTTTCCGGGAGATAGTTAAAGTCACATAAAATGAAATGGCCTTCTACATCTGTTGTTTTATAGTTTTATAGACGGGAGAAACCAACCATACGTTTTAGAAATCAAATTGAGTTATATCATTAATTACAATATATAATCATAATTCATAATATATATTTTTTTATTTTTAATTATGTTTATATTTTTATTAAAAAACAAATAAACTCTTATCTTATATTTTTAATAATACATTTATTTTATTAATAATATTTTTTATGTCCATTTTTTTTAGTATATTTATCTATTGTATTGCAGATTTGTTTCTAGAAATGACTCATAATACTATTTTACTGCTATTTTTAGAAAAATTGTAAAATTCGTATTTGTATTTATTATTTGAATATGTGATCGGAAGGATCATTATTTTTTATGTAAAAAAGAAATTGATAATTTTTATTATATTTTATTAAAAAAATACATTTTGGAACTTAAATTCATATTTGTTTTCATTATTTAAATATACTTTTTTCTCGAATATTTATGTTGTATTGCATCAAAATTTGTTTGGAGGAAGGACTTCACTTTTCAGTTTTGGTGAAAAGGTTTTGTCAAAATAAATATTGATATAGTTATATATTATTTTTTTCTTTTATCAAATATTGTAAGAGAATTATGCACACAATTATTAATAAAGCTATTTTTTATTAAAATTGTATATTTTTTATTTAAGTTTGTATTTTGTGTGTTGTTTGAAATTGCATATACATGTGAGATTTTTTTTTGTCAATGTTTGTTGATGTATGTTTGTATGTGTTTCTAAGGTTCAAGCAGTGGAAAATCAGATCGAACATCAACAACAAGTCCTCCAACTCTTAAAGGATAACCTCATGTTGGCACAGAATAGAATGAAACAATAAGCAGATCAACATCACTGCGAAAGAAGTTTCGATGTAGGTGATTGGGTATTCCTACAGCTACAACCATATAAGAAAATGTCCCTCAAGCAAGCTAAGAAGGATACTAAATTATCACCAAAGTATTATGGTCCATACAAGGTGTTGCAAAATATTGGTACTATGGCCTACAAATTGGAGCTTCCTACAGCTTATCGATTGCACCCCGCTTTCCATGTTTCATGTTTAAAGAAGGTTATAGGCGACAAGCTCCCAGTTCAAACAATATTGCCAGAACTTGACGAGGAAGGAAAAATTATATTGGAACCGGAAGCAGTCACAGAAACAAGAACTCGACAGCTACGAAATCGATCAATTTCAGAGTATCTTATCAAGTGGAAGAAGTTATCCGTTGAAGATTTCGCATGGGAGGATGAGAATTTTATACAGAAGCATCCAGAACCTCTCAAGTGTTGAGGACAACACTTTTTTGAAGGAGAAGGGCATGTTGGGTCCCTATAATACTAGTGATTACCCTATTACTATTGTATTTGTACCCCTTATTAATATTGTTGTGCCCCTATTATCCCCATATTGTTATTACTGTGCCCCATAGAATCCCTCTATTGTCATTTTTGTGGCTTTATATTATTATTGTTAGGCCAGCTAGGTTATATTATGACTCCTTAGACTCCTATATATGGAAAGGAGGTTTTGTCATTTTAATCATCCAAGAATTGTTCATTTATGTAATGTAAAGGAGGTTGCCCCCTCGAAGAGGCTGAATTCTAAGGTGTTGATCTATCTTTTCTATCTTTTCTTGAGTTGGTTTCATAACACTCTGCTAAAGAAAACCACACGCAGTAGTTAACCAATAGTTAGCTAGAGTGATTGCCCCTTTATTTCTAAATCTCTTTTGCAAATGCATTCTTCCTTATTCCAGTCTTAGATTATTTTGATGGTTCAAGTTGCCTTTTTCTTTCTTTAGTTTGATTATGAAATCTTTCCTTTAAAGAAAGTAGGGATTGACATTAGAAATATTCATACCATCTCTGGCATTTCCTGTGCTTTGTCTCTAAGTTTACGAATTCCCAGGGTTGATAATTAAGTGTTGAAGAGTTTTCTTAAGTGAAATTTGTACACCCAACATTTTGGCGTCGTTGTCAGGGAGGCGATTTGATTTGGTAAGAATTTTCTAATTATATAATAGAGGTAATTTTTCCTTCATTTTTGTAGTATTTTTTTTGGAAAAGTTTCTTTGAAGGAATTTTGTTGGTGTTGATTGATTTCTAACATCATTTTTATTAGAAATTGTTTTCTTATTTTTCTTTCTTTCTTGAAATGAATGCCTAAGAAAGGTAGGGGTTCAAAGCCCACTAAGGGCCGAAAGAATTCTGAAAACCATTCTCATATTGGGTCTTCTTCTGTGAGAAGGAAGCCCAATCCAATTCAAACCCATCACGCAAGAATAGTCCACCTAGATTCTGGTGACAATAGCTCAGGTGTGGTTCAGTCTTTTGGGAGCAAAAGGAAAACAATGGCAGACTATGAAGATCATGGGGAAAGGATTGATGAAAACTAGGTAAGTGGGAACAATACACTTTTGTGTTTCCAATTGTGGACCCCGATAATGTCGCACAAATGAAGAACATTACACCTTCAGCTCTCCCTCATTTCCATGGTAAAGTTCATGAATATCCTGACTCTTTTGCATTTGAGTTTGATATTTTGTGCAGAAGTTATGATTATTCAACTGATGCTTAGAAGCTAAGATTATTTCCTATTACTCTCAAGGACTTAGCTTTGTGTTGGTTTATGGGGTTAGGAGGAAACACTATAGCCTCTTGGGATTAGATGAAGAGAGTGTTTTTATCTAAATATCAAGAATATTGCAAAGCTTGGGACATGTAGGATGAGATTTTTACAATCATACAGGATGATGAAACTCTTGAAGACTATCTAGAAAGGTTTATGTATATTTTACAAAGGTCGAAACTTAAGCTTGATTCCAATACTATTAGAACCTTGTTCTTAAGAGGACTTACTGATAATGCTAGAAATAATTTAAATCTGCTGGGACAAGGTGATATTTCTCAGCAAACTTTCAAACAAATTTGTGAATTATGCAGGAAATTCTCAAGAAATCAATATAGATCTGATAGAGGAACTCAAAATAGAAATAGGATAATTGAATCTATTGATGTGATGATTATTGGACTAGAAAATAAAATGGAAAACATGAAAATTGATATAATGAATATTGTTACCAAACAATTGGACTCTTTAAAATTTCAGCAAAAACTCATGAAGGAACAAGAGTCATTAAGTATTTTTTGTCATAAATGTAGAGACAAGCATCCTCCTAAAGGATGTCCTCTTAATTTGAAAGAAACTAATATGTGTGCTATTTTTGCAGAAGACCATATCACAGAAAAATGTCCCTCTATACCACGAATTAAAGCTGTATTTATAGGGGGACAGTCTAAAGCTGAATACTTGTATGCTATGGGAGCAAAAAAAATTGGCCTCAGGTAGGTGCAAGTATGGCTCCTAAATTTTCTCCACACTATTTTGGTTATAATTCACATGCATATTCTTATCCTAACACTAATCAACAGTGGCATTATGGAAACCAATATCAGCATGGGAAACCTTCTCAGTCATGGCAACAAGGTTAGAGAGGGCTAACTCATTCTCCATATTCCTACTAGCCACCCATGCAATCATATCCATCTACACATGCACCTTATCCAATGCCTCAACCTTCGAGTCAGTCTACTCCACCATTACCTTTACCTCCACCTTTTCGGCCTCCTCAGTTGCCTGCTAAGCCTATGCCCAATCTTAACAATAATAAAGTAGTGTAAATGATCTATGTAACAAACCCACCTTTATTCGAGTACCAGTCTATTCCAGTTGGGGTTCATGGTATTCAATTAAGATCGGGAAGGACTGTAACATCCGAAAATCAAAAGCAACCTAGAGTGATTGTTGAAGAGAAAGAAGAAGAAGAAACTCTTAATCATTCTTCGAAAGTTGTCACTAATTAGACCTTACCTCTGAATCCTTGCCACCTTCTTCCAACCAGTCTCCCTTCCCAGAGAGGCTAGTAATGGAAAGAAGTGAGCTTGTTTTTAAGACTAGCTCGGCATCAGAGCTTCAAAATCTTTTCTTTAAGATACCTCTGCTCCAATCCATCAAAGAGATCCCTATTTTGCATTAAGATTATTAAGGAACTCTGTCTCAAGAAACCCAGGAAGAAGAGATTGGAACCCCAAACCATTCAATTTGTTGATAGGGTAGCAGAGTTCATGATGGGATGTGTGTCTATGGAAAAATATACTAATCCCGGAAACCCTGTTGTCTCAGTTCAGATTGGTAATGTCCTTAACTCTAATGTTCTTATAGACCTAGGGGCAGCCATTAATGTCATGACTAAGTACACCATGGATCAAATTTGGTTATCTCATCTTCGCCCTACTCCCACTGTGCTTGAATTAGCAGATAGATCTAGAATTAAGACAGAAGGAGTACTGGATAATGTGATCATCTCATTTTATTCTTGGCAATATCCTGTTAATTTCATTGTGCTTCAGCCAAAGAACCCAGTAGGAGGACATACCTTTATCTTGGGTTGACCATGGCTTGCTATAGTCAATGCAAATATTGGATGTCGCTTCGGTGATATGTATATTTCACATGGTGAAGCTAGGAAGAAAGTTACTTCATAACCCCCTTCCAGATCCATTCAGGACCTTCGAAATACTTTATGGTTGTATCAGAGCAGTGATGAGGAGATTCAGCCCATTTCCTTTATCCATCAGCATATTGGGTCTTCAAAAAATGATGAGATTCAATATTTCTTGAATAATCTAGAAACTATGCCTAATTTTGAGCTATTGAGCCAGATCTTCAACCTAGATTTTCAAGATAACCATGATTCTCATTCTTCTGTACTGTTGCATTTGGCCACCCCCTTGAGTACTCCTAAGCCTGATACTACTCTTGTTGAGATTAGCCCCAGTAAATCCTTGTATATTAGTTCAGATTTGGACTCATCTCAGCGAGAGCAGCTTGTGAATTTGTTGCAAAACCATCTTAGTGCCTTTGAATGGGGCTATGAAGATATGAAGGGAATCCCCCCTGAAACTTGTACACATCATATCTATATTTAGGAAGGATCTCGACCTGTCTGACAACCCCAAACATGAATGAATCTAGTTCTAAGAGATATTGTGAAGGAAGAAGTACAGAAGCTCTTAGATGTTGGTTTTATCTATCCTATTTCTGATGGTCAGTGGGTCTCTCCATTAGTGCTAGTGCCTAAGAAAGATGGAACATGGCATATTTGTATTGATTATCAAGAATTAAATGAAGTCACTCTCAAATATTACTTCCCTCTCCCTTTCATTGACTAGGTGATTGATACCCTTGCAGGAAAGAAATACTTTTCCTTTTTAGATGGCTCCAGTGGTTATAACCAGATATAGATTGCACCTAAGGATCAAGATAAAACTAATTTTACTAGTCCATGGGGTAAATTTTCTTATAGAGTGCTTCCCTTTGGTTTATTTAATTCTCTGGCTACGTTTCAAAGGCCATCCCTGGCCATTTTTGCTAATCTAGAATTTGTAGAAATTTATATGGATGACTTTTCTGTGTTTGGTGATTCTTTTCAGGAAGCTCTCGAAAACCTGGAAAAAGTACTTCATTGTCACGAAGCCCATCTCGCCTTGAGTGAAAAGAAATGTAGATTAATGTGCAAAGTGGGAATAGTACTTGGCCATTTGATTTCTACTAAAGATATCCAAGTTGATCCAGCAAAGATCGAAATCATTATGCATTTTCCTGCACCCAAAACTCAAAGGGAAGTAAGGGGTTTTTTAGGACATGTTGTTTATTGTAGGAGATTCATTGAATTTTTTTGTAAGATAGTTGCTCCTCTTTTCCAACTTCTAGCTAAGGATAGCGAATTTTCTTGGACCACAGCTTGCCAACAGTCTTTTGAAACATTGAAGGAAAATTTAGTGCATGCACCAGTTTTAAGAGGTCCTAACTGGTCTCTGCCTTTCCATATTTCCTTTGACGCTTCAGACTTGGCTATTGGCACAGCTTTAGGAAAAGAGGAAAATAAACAATCCTATGCTATTTATTATATTATTAAGAATTTGGCTTCCACTAAATTAAATTATATATTTATAGAGAAAGAGTTTTTAGCTGTAATTTTTGCAATTAATAAGTTCAGACACTATATTATAGGATATGAACTATTTGTACATACTAATCATTCAGTGATTAAATATTTGATGAATAAACCATTAACTAGCAGTAGAGCGACTAGGTGGTTACTATTGTTGCAGGAATTTAACATTACTATTGTTGATAGACCAGGAAAATCTAATGTTGTATCAGCTTTTCTTTCTAGATTAGATAATCTTGGTGAAGCAACTCCTGTTAATGATGATTTTCCAAATGAACATCTTTTTGCTATGTCAACAGATTCCCCATAGTTTGCTGACATTGCTAATTACTTGGTTACTGGGAAAACACCACCCCACTTGTCCACTCGTGAAAAGAGGAGTATTGTTCAAAAAAGTGCTACATATTCCTGGATTCAAGGGGACTCTTTTATACCAGTCTAGATCTGATTATCCGTAGGTGTGTAAGAGAGGAGGAAGTGTTTGACATATTAAAATCTGGTCATGATGAACCTTGTGCAGGCCACTTCGCTGATAAGCGGATTGCATATAAAGTATTGTGTGTTGGTTACTTTTGGCCCTCCTTGTTTAAGGATGTCAAATAGTATGTCAAGCATTGTGATAGTTGTCAACGAATGGGCCAGCCTAATCAAACCAATGAAATGTCTTTATTCCCTCAACTTATGATTGATCCATTTGAAAAATGGGCTATTGATTTTATAGGGCCAATAAATCCAACATCATTAAGTAAAAAGCATATCTTCGTTTGTAGAGATTTTGTTACGAAATGGCTAGAAGCTAAAGTTGTTTCTTTTGCTATAGAAAAAGTTGTTTTTGATGTTTCTTTTTACTGAAATCTTTACTAGATTTCGTGTTCCTAGAGAAATTTTTTCTGACTATGGTTCACAGTTTATTTCTAATTTGGTATAGGGTGTGATGGAGCAATATAAGATCCGGCGTAGGAAATCCACACCGTATCACCCGCAAGCAAATGGCCAACTAGAATCCACGAACAAAGTGATTGAGTCCATTATTACAAAGATAGTCAATATGCATCGGAAGGACTATGCTGAATGATTACAAGAGGCTTTGTGGGCATACAGAACCACTTAGAGAAATAGCATGGGACATACACTATATGCGCTGGTATATGGAAAATAGGCTTTGTTACCAATTGAATTACAGATCAAAATTTTCAGAACTGTAGTTCAGTTAGGACTAGATCTCTCTAAGGCACAACAACAGAGTTTTCTCCAATTAAATGAGTTAGATGAACTTCGTAGGGATGTTTTTCAACATAACATACTAATTCAGTGGCAACGCAAAAGGTGGCATGACAAGTCTATTCAGAAAAAGAAATTCCAACCAGGTGATTGGGTGCTCCTTTATGATTCTAGATTTAAAATCTTTAAAGGGAAATTCCATAAACGTTGGATGGGACCTTATGAAGTTATCCGAGTATTTGAGAATAGAGCGGTAGAATTTAAAACTATTGATGGACAAAGTTCAGTATTCTTGGTAAATGGGCACAAGTTAAAGAAGTATTTTCAGCCACCTACCAGGAAAGATTTTACACAACAAGTCCAACAACAATTTGGGGCGGTAGTGGTGAATGGTAATACCAACCTTTTGAAAACATGAATTCTCTTTCTTCTTAAAAATAAAAATAAAAATAAATAAAAAAAATGAGAAAAAAAAATATTCTCCTATAATTATGAAAATCAGTTCGATGACATGATTGCAGAAGGATAAACCTGAAAACTAGCTTGCTGGCAGGAAGATCAAAAATCTCTAATAAAAAGAAAATGTTGCTTGATCTTTAGATATGCTAGCTACCACCAAGTAAAAGTAGCTTCAACAGAACCAACCTTTATACAGTCGGGGTAATTAGCATGGATATTTTTACTAAAGTAATGCTTAATTTTCATTGTAGTTATTTTTTCTTACACCAGTGCAGGCAGACGTTCCAGAAAATTTTCTACCTTTCTTCATATTCCACTTTCGTAATATTCCCTCAGTTTTCTTCTTCAATCCCAGAATGATTAACCTTCCCACATTCTTCTAATTTACCCTATCCGCTTGGAAGAAATCCC
>APFE030599313.1:2275-56790 GCA_000404065.3 Pinus taeda
TATGTCTTTTGATTTTTGCATTCATATTCTTTCTCCTATAGCAATCTTTAGCCAGATGGTCCAGGTTTTCGTCACAATAATCACATTCAATGTTCCTTTTAACATAAGAATCAGGAGGTGCCATACCTTTTTGCTTTGCTTGAAAACGGCCTCTGTTCCTGTCCCATGGTCTCCCTCGGAATGGTCTTTTGCCTCTTGCAGTCAAAGCCAAATCAGAACCATTTGACTCCAGTTCAAAAGTTTTCATGCACTCTTCTTCTTGAAGAAGAATTTCAGCCAATTCTTCAAATGTAGGAGGTGTCGGTCTAGCTGAGAGAGCTGAAATAAAGACTTTATAGTCTGGGACTAACCCCTTTAAAGCAACAGTTACCAAGTCTGTAACAGAAACCTTTTCACCAATATCACGAAGCTTATCACTAAAGTCTTTAATTCGGGAAACAAAGTTGCTAATGCTTTCATTGGCATCCATTTTGATAGATAGCAGCTTTGTTTTTAAAAATAAAATACAGTTTGCATTAGTTGTCTCATACAAACCTTTGAGAGTGTCCCATGTTGCCTTTGAAGTTTCACAGTCCCGAATGTGAGGAATAATATTGTCCTTCACTGACATGCGTAGCAGCATCCTTGCTTTCATTTCACGCTTCTCCCAATCTTGAGTGGCAGCAGGAGGTTGAGGCTTGGTCTCATCACCTTTGACAATCGGCCAGAGATTGTATGCCTCCAGTACTGTGATGATCTTAAATTTCCAATTGACATAATTTTCTCCATCAAGTTTTGTAGACTCATTTAAATATGAATCTGCAAGGGGATTAGCCATTTCTCCACCAAGGACCAAATTCAAAAAAAAATCGCAAGCTTCTTAAGGTTGGAAAACTGGTTAATTAATAAATAAAACTCTGCGTATACACTTCACACTCAGAAAAGGGCCAGAACACTCAGAAAAGGGCCTGCGTATACACTTCACACTCAGATCACTGCCTGAGAAATTTAATAAATAGAACTCTGCTACAGACCTGGACTTGTTCAAAAAAGGCCAAACGCACAAGCGCTGCCGCTACGCGAAGGAATAATTACAAAAAACTCTGCGTATTGCTGAAGTATCGCAAACGCCACAGGTATGCGACGAAATCTAACCAGACTAGGATTCTAAAGACTCTAGGTGGGAGGCTAATATACCAGACCGTAAAGAAGAGGTCAAGGCTTAGCAGGAACAGGAATTATAACAAAAGTATAACGAGCCAACGTAGCACGGTCACGAATAGAGAAGAAGAAAAGAACAGCTTTGAAGCGATTTCGGTTAAAAATGCAACAGCTAATAAAAAAACGAACAGGATCTGCGTATCTTTTGCACCTGTTAAGTGAGGTGTCGACGAGCAGCTGCGTATCTTTTGCACAGCAGCGCTGACTAGGGGGCTGCCTATCCGTCAATGGTTCAGCATCAGCCTCAAGACACCGTGAGGAGACCGTCAATTCACTGCGCACACTCTAATGGCAGAGTCACTCACTGCCCGTGAAGAGGAGAGAGGCGCAGACAAAAGGGTTCTGATACCAAATTAAAACAAATACACAGGTAGAAACACCAGCAAACGTGAGACAAAGCTCACACAACTTCATTAATTTATTTGCTCAATTACATCACACTTATATAGGAAACTCACACACCTAAACTTCCTGAATATGTGCAACCAATTCCTAACCACTCACAACTAATTCTGTTCAACCACTCATAACTAATTTTGTTCAACTAAACACAACTAATTATGTTCAACTAATTCTATTTATGCATTATTCTCACAAAATTATGCTTTGAACAAACAATTTGTCATAAGCAAATCTTCTCTTTTAATTGTTCTAACTCAATTGATGTCGATGAGACATTAGTAGAGTGATATACTTATGCCAAATGGTTAACATGATTTTGAGATAGCTTTATGATGGTCATTTATTGAAGTTGAAATATATTTCTTAGAAACTTAAAAAAATTCGAGATTAAAATGAATATAGATTAATTTCAAAATTAATTAAAAAAAATATATTTTTAAATTATATAACTTGAATTGAATAAATAAGGAAAAATATATTTCAAAATGAAACAGTTAATAATTTCATTGAGTTATTTTAGCTTTCTATTCACCCATTCAAATTTTATAGTTATCCATTGAACCAATTTAATAATTAAGTTAAGCTTTTTATTTACTTAAAATTTACTTATTTATTTGAAACATTACACTAGATTTCTCAATTTATTATGCTAATAATATTAAGATGTTAAATTCAAATGTAAATATATCCATTAAATTTGTTACAGTTTTTTAATATTGTATTTTATTTAATGGATAAAAAATTTTAATTATATATTATTTCATAATATTTAATTTAGATAAACATAAATATTATTTTAATATATATTATAGTATTTATTGTTTTAAATCAAAATACAATTTTTCCAATTTAACATTCTTATATCTCTTTAGAACTTTTAGAACCATTCTTATATCTCTTTACACCTTTTAGAAGTATAGCTTTAAAAAGTGTAAGAATTGACGATCATGCATACCTCTCATTTAATGTTTTTGGTTGCATTGTTTTTCAAACAAAGAAAATGTTCCTCCTAGCTTCCAGTCAAGCATTGCAATATTGAGAATTTAATACATTGATAGCGGCAAATATATTTTGCATACTTGAAACCACGGATCTCCTCATCTGTTAGCTTAACCAATTTCGATCGATGGAGAAGAATCGACTAATGTTGTATATTGTATTGAATTATGGGAAATATTGAATTAAAATATATGTGATCGACACTAAGAGGAACGGGGATCTAGTATATTGAATTGAAAATTAAAATTATTGAATTAAACTAAACAAGATTGAAATCAAAGGACAAGTGAGGCTTAATTAAACAATTTTAAAAATTTAAGTGTAGAAATTATATTTAAGTGAAGAAATTATATGTGGAGCAGTTTTTAGATATATTTAGTATTGGTTAGAATTGGACTGAGGACCAAATTTCTATGTATTATTATTTTAATATTTATAATATTATATCATAGTTTATTTAAACATTTCGTAACATCAAGCTAAAGCATTTTGTAACATCAAGCTAAAGGTAGTTATTTTGCTAAAAATATTTAATACGGGGAATATTTAAACATTTAGTTATTCATTTAGGAATGTAGCTATGAATCTACAAAATCTTTTATAAAATGTAAACAAATATAAACACTATAAAAATCTTTCTGATTAAAAAAATAACTTTGATTCATAAATAAAAAATAAATAAAAAAAACTTCTTTTAAAACGAGTTCAAACGTATTAGAAAGACATGAAAGACATGAAACCTATCAGCCAAAACACACAACAATATGTTAATGTATATACTTTGTGATTGATTATAAGTCGTTGACAAGTCTAATAGGTAAAAATGTGAATGAATAATTAATGATTAGATTAGTAGCATGTCGATCAGCGCCCGTCCTCTGAGGTATTATGAAATGATGCGGTTTTCTTTAACAATCCTTTGGCCTGGACAAGGATCCCTTGTCAATTCTTCAACTGCCAAATCCAGAAGGCTATCCACACCCAGCCAATCTGCTGCCTGCAATGCAAAAACAAATATTGCAATCCATGTCAGAAATATTGCAAAGGAGATATTACAATACTTACCTTTGTCAGATTCAATAACATGTCAATATCGACATTGGTGATGAAATTCAGATCCCATGTGGTGATAACGTTGGTAGGTTGAGAAGAGTTGCGTACATCGTACTCTATGTATTCAAACATTTTTTCGAGGATTTGTCTTGATACAGTGATAACAGGCGTCACCTGATGAGGTAATTGGTCTTCCCCTACAATTTGTATTATATTTTTTAACACATTTGATTCAAATGCTACCTCTTTATCCACGGAAATTTTGTGCCCATCACCACCTCTCAATGTCAGTTTTACGTCCTCCTTATAATTTTCCATCGGAATGGTACCCGCTGCGAAACTAGGATAACGGTATCAATTAGCATACATAAAAAATAAGATAAAATTCAACGATAAATTTCTCGCACAGGTAAAAAAATCCGACAACAATACAGTGCTACTTCAAACTCAAATAATGAAAAATATTGCGTATCACTCCAGCCAAACTTGTTGAACCAAGAGAACAGTTTTTGTAAAAACTGATCAATTGTGAAAGCTTCTGTCTCGCTTGTTTGCAATAGACAACAGTGATTAACCGAGAGTGGCAACCGAAAATACTGTAGTGTCGCAATAAGAGCACGTGCATGCGAACCGTAATTTGATTTTGTGTTGACAAAGACTCGATGATCTATTTATATATCTATCCTTATTCCCACATTCTCTTTTAATATTGTTAGCAGACGGACGTTATTATATTAGCTTTTTTATTATTATCAGGTCCACTTTATTATGTAGTATTTTCATGTCAGATTCAAATATTTGTTTGAAGCGATATATACATGTTTTTGCATTTATATTAATAATAATACACTCCATAACCTATTCTTCATCATCATATATATAGATATATTATTTTTGTTATTTAAGATTATATTAACAATGATTATATATATATATATTATATTATATATATATATATATATAAAAGTGAAGTGCGAGTTAATATTATGGTGTTAGATAAAGATTTTATAAATATGTGTATTTCCTTACAAATGATTTAAACTTTTAATTTTTTGGTATAGGATTTTTTTGGTATAGGAGAACTTGTGATGTGAATTTTATTATTATGAAAAACATAACACAGATTTTTAGATAGCCAAAAAAAAACAAAAAATAAAACACAAAGCAAGAATAGCAGATAGCCCAAAGAAACAAAAAATAAAACACAAAGCAAGAATAGCAGATAGCCCAAAGAAATAAAAAATAAAACACAAAGCAAGAATATACAAGTCCTTAAATGGTGGAAAAACATAGAGG
Source organism: Pinus taeda (assembly GCA_000404065.3). Taxonomy (NCBI): domain Eukaryota; kingdom Viridiplantae; phylum Streptophyta; class Pinopsida; order Pinales; family Pinaceae; genus Pinus; species Pinus taeda. The sequence continues at coordinate 7,226 of APFE030599313.1, forward strand.
TATTAGTAGAAAATCACTCCCTTGCATTTTTTTTATTAAAATTTTCATTGGTTTTTATATCCAATGATGTATACATTTATTCTTAATTTTAAAATTAGTGTATTATCAAAAACATGGAAAGTCAAATTATTTTAGCAATTGACTTTACAAGTCCAATGGTCATGCATGTTGATGTTGAAGTTGCCTTTTCCTCTCTCTTTTTCATCTTTTAGCTTTTGTTGCCCAGCTCACTAGTTGGGCCCTCCTTGTTGGAGTTGCCTCTTTCTCTCTCTCTTTTTCATCTTTTAGCTTTTGTTGCCCACCTCATGAGTTGGGTCCTCCTTGTCTCTCTTAGTTAGGAAATTGTTTCCCAATCTTGATTTAGCTAGTAAATTCAAAAAAAAAATCAAAATGATAACTAATAATTATTTGACATGGAATTGGTCAAACTTAATGTTGGAGTTTCCTTTTTCCCTGTCTTTTTCATTTTTTATCTCTTCTTTCCCACCTCAGCTAGAGGATGTTGCCTCTACCTTCTTCCTCTTCCTTATCTCCCATAATTATTCATTTCATTGCCCAACTTTGCTTTAGCTAGTAAATTCAAAGAATATTGAATATCCTAAATAATAATTATCTGATAGGGACTTAGTCAAACTTTGTAGTTTTCAAGACATTATAATTTCTAATGGTTTAAACAAGTGACCAAACTCCAACTAGAAGACTTATATTCAGGGTTTAGAAGTAGTGTAGTGGATTATGTGATATTTGATATGTTCAGTTCCAACTAAATTGTAATGTTTGAGCTATTCAATGGCCATGAACCTTCCTATCATCATACAACTTTAACCCTAACTCAAAATATTCCCATGCAAAAATATCACGTGCATGAGAATTATTAGAGTCAAACACGACTACCTTTTGACACGAGAAATGGATCTCTTGCTAAAGGACATATATAAGGATTTATATCTTCTAACTTATAAGTATAATTTTAAAACCCTCTATAATTTTACTACAGACAACAAGTCTTGTACCAAAGCCCTCTATGAGACAATTAGCAAATATTCTACCAAATTGTGACGCAAAATGAATAATGGATCTATGGTAATGATTGTATAATTGCTACAAAAGAAATTAAGGGTGATCCTAACAAAAAGGTACTAATAAAATATAGAAAAGATACTATATAAGTAGAAATCAATACTAGTTACTGCATCTCTCTAAGTGTGACCATAAAAAGATCTAAAGGAAGTTTTTAATTAATAAGAATAAAGAAAATCATTTGATTCCCTTAAAAAAATTCATCATTTGCCTTAAAAATAATTATGATGTTGCTAGTACTATGGACACCATTTTGAATGTCCATATATAGGATAATATATTTTCTTTGAAGACATTGAATTCGGGGTTAAGCATCGCATTAACGGGAAAAATAATGTCATTGAAGTCCACCAAGCTAAAAATTTTAAAATGGGAGAATCTATCCCCATCCTCCACATATAGAAACTCTTTAATTATGAGTTGAAGCAAGACTTAGTTATTCCTTGGATGCAAAGTATTATTTTTAATGTCTTTAAGAGATGATATGAAAACATTCCGCAATTACAAGACTAATATTATTAAATAGACTTTTTACAACTTCTACATGCTTCTTTTGGAAAGTAAGAATCGACTTTGGGTTCAAAGCTAATGTAAAACAGCTAAGGCCATATGTTTGTTACATGCCTCTTTTCGAAATAAAGAATAGGCTTTGGGTTCAAACTAATGTAAAATACTTAAGGCCATATGTCTTTTACCTAAAAAACATTAGTACAATGACACCCATACTTATTATTGAAAATATCCTAATCATAACAATATCCCTAGAAAGGCCCTTCTATATGGTTTAACATGTGCTCTTCATCATCGATGCTTATAGGATTCTTTTGGGCATAAGGCTAGGTTATTCTTCTTAACCATGTTCATGGCCCCAGTCTAATACCTAGTTCCTGAAAATCCCCTCTAATAAACCAAATATGCCATAGAGAGAGCATATTTGGTGTTTGAAGACATCATTCATTATCCATGAGACTTAAAGGGTACCCTTAACTCCTAAACCTATGGTTAAGGATGAATAAGTATTTCTAGAAATAAAAACCTTCCTATAATGTCCATATTCGGATGTTTTAATTAATCTAAATAATTTTTGTGTTTTCTTATAACCAAAATATATTTTTAATCATTGTTTCATCTTATCATTAACATATTTCACAGCCTATTGATGGTCCGAAATGTTTAGTAATGATATTTTTAATATTTCCATGTCGGTTGAAGAGAAGGTTCATGTTTGGGTGTAGCCCCTCATCTTAGTAATACATGACCCATATTTCATACTTTCAACATTATCATTTTAAAAGGAATAAGTAGTTATGGATAATCATTTTTAGTAAAACCCTAAACTCCTTCTGTTTGTAGTGATTGTTTCAACTTTTTCCCAAAATATACATAATACTCACTAGAACCAATAAGCCACAACAAACAATTATCATGATCCATTACTAAATTATAAGTTACAAGGCATTTGTATACTTTATATATATATATATATATATATATATATATATATATATATATATATATATATATATATATATATGCCTCAAAAGTCACTCATCATAAACAATTGTATATTAGTATACATCTTTCCAAAATTTTCAAAAGTATTAAAACCTACAAGATGCCATTTTTTCAATCTTATGACTTCTAGCCATGGATAGATGATCGCTGATTTGTATCATTCCTAGCACAATTAAAGATTGCAACCTTTATTTACTCAATTAATTATTATGTCCTAATTTATTGCATTAGGAAATGGCATGTACATGATTTTCATCTATTGGACAATCGATACATTTCTTTGTTCTTTTTGAATTCAAAATATAGCTATATGAAAGAGTCAAGTAGAATATTAATAACAATAAGAGAATTGAAAACCCAAACTGGATTTATATAAATTCATGGTTTTTATTTAAGTAAAACTCGCAAAAGTTTACGAATATAGTGAAATTGTTGAATTTATGGAATCACCATCTACATCTAAAGAATTTAGGATTATACTCTTGTAATCGATTTGGGATTATTTGTGAAGGGATATTCATTTCCCCAACTATCTTGATGGGTTGTTATTACGCACCTTCGATGGAATGAACCTTTCCATAAGGACATGCATTTTCATGCCTTTTAAATTATTTGTTATTCGGTATATTTCAAAATAAACATAAGTAAATAGATTTATCTTGGATATTTATTTCCATTCAACTTTTGTTATCTCCATGCTTGATTATGTCTAATAATCTTATATGCAACTTTGTACACTTGATTTTCTATGTTATTGAACTCAATGTTTACTACTTATCAACATTTGGTATTATAAGAATATTTCCAAGGATTTCTCTTAATATGATTCTATTTATCTAAGTATACCACCCATACAAAATTTTTCTAGTGTTAGGTTTCTTGAAGTAGATTCTCCACTAGAACTATTCTTATTATTGCTTTATAGTAGCTTTATTTAGGAGAGATAGGAAAATTATGTTGATGTGACTTGAGTTTCTTTGTGGAAATATCCTCCACCTTAAGAAATGTTAAAGATTGGGACCAGTTTTCTTAGCTTCATACCCACCTAGCTCACTAGCCATTTGAACTTCTATGTGATCCATAAACTTTCATTAATATTCCACTAGAAATTTTGTCTATAAATATCTCATAAAATTATACTTTAAAAACATATACCATCGAGGTTTATTTCTCTTTAGATTGTTCAATCTATAAATAATTGCTCATTTAATATGCATGCAAAGTATAATTGAAAAAATAAACAGTATTGACAAAAGATATAACATGGGAAACCATTTTGGAAGGAAACCTAGATGGAAGGTGAGGTTTCTTTTCTCTGTTTCTCTGAGTGGAAAATGGTTGTGAATATAAAGAAGTAAGGGCTATGGCTCTTGGGCTACTACACTATATAATTCCTCTCTTTGTGTGCTTTCTTCATATCCGTCTCTATTAATCTACTCGTATATGTAACAAAATGCACTTGGATATAATAGAACCCCTTTTCCTCCTAGTGGCTTGGTTATAACACAACCCTATAGCCTCATTTTACTTGAACTCTTAAATATACTTGTAATATGGATTCCTATAGAGTATTATTCATCATTATAATGTGGCTAAACCCTTTAACATCAGTAATGGGGTTGATATGTCATTCTCCCAAATTATGGTGGCTAATTTTGAAAGGTCAACTTTTAAGAAGTATAACTTTCTTATATGAGCTTTAATTGAGTCCATTATTGCACCATTGGAAACATATCAATGTGTATGTTCTGTAATATAGGTACATATTAAGGTGAAGACCACAAAAAATGTTCTTTTAAGGCCTCAAATTCACTCCCATTTTTTTTATCAAAAATGTTTTAAACTAGGACCAGTAAAATGGTCTTGTGGGTTGATTCCTCTTATTTTTCCACTATAAAAGCATCAAGATGGATTCAAAATGATATAATAATCCAACCTGAATCACTATGCCACCACAATGCATACACATAGATTTCCTACTACTAAAGAATATAATACAACCAATACTGACTTGGAATGGGATTTATCCCTTTCTTTTTCAACATTGTGAAATTATCACCCCATGTTTTCCTCTTACCCGATATAGTTGGATACCTACCATTTTCTCCTAAAGTATGGAGTAGAGAAACGTGGAGAACTAATATATTATGGATATACAATTTCACTATATATTTTAATACATTTACTAACCTAATTGAAGTGTTCATCACACAAATTTATAGAACTAACTGAAGGGTGTGGCCTATACCTAGTTGAAGCCACCAAGCTCAAAGTAGACCACTCTATAAATTAACCTCTTACTAGATGAAGACTTTGGCACAACTTGTTTTACCTCATTTATTGGCATTTTTATCCTCAATGCAAATCTTATAATATCATGTGTATATTGCAAAAAATTTATGAAGTACCAAGGAAGTTTATTTTGTTGTAACGTAACACCTCTAAAAAGGTCTAGATGTATATGCATATCAAGGAATTTGAAGGGGTTCATATTTTGGTATTGAATTATGATATATTATAAATATGTTGACATGAGTTTGAAATACTCAAGATAACTATCCTACATAAAGCTTTCATTATTACTATAAAGTTGAGTATCACCCTTGTCTATCTTAACCCTTTTTTTGTTCTTTATCTCATGTCATCAATACATCAAGCTATCTCATCTTCTATTACTATTTTTTACTCCCCTTCACAATCCATGGTGATTTGAACTGGATGATTATATTTTTATGCATCTATATGGACGCTTTTACAGTGGAAAATGTGGAGGTATCACCTCACAGGACCATTTTTACCCATGAAACCTGGTTTGGAAAATTGGTATATGAAATCTTTTGGGAGGATTTTAAGGAACAAAAAGAAGTTATTTGGGGGTACAAATTTTCCACTTTAATGTTGCATTTTTTTTCATATTCTACTGGTACATACATTTCCAATGATGTAAGAATCACCTCAAATGGGGTATGTATACAAATATTATTCCACTTAAAGGTAAGCCGTCCCTTTTTCACCATCGTAATTCGAGACAATGCCACATGAACCCTATTTTTCATTGAAAAGGGGCTATCCATGTGATAAGGATGGAGAAGACTCTAGAATATTCTATATTTTAACTCTAAGTAAGAGTTGATATAGTCAATACTTAGCACTAGTAGGTTGTCATGCTATGTTATAATTGGGCCACTAGGATGAATAGGGGTCCCGTTCTTTTGATTACACTATCTCATAGATGAGAAAAAATAGATGAGAGGGATAGGAGATAGAGCACACCGAAAGTTTTTTTTCACTATAGTAACCCATGAGCCACATTCCATACTTCTTTTTATTCATATCCATTTTCTATTGAGAGAGAGAGAATAGCAACCTCACCTTGCAGTGGGGTTCTCTCCTGAAGAAATTTCCTAGACCATATCTTGTGTGAATGGCTTGTGAGGTTTTTATTTCATGGTTATCTACTTTCTAAATGATTTTAAATTGCATGTATATTCAATTAACCATGATCTACAATTCCAAAAATATAAAGAAAAATAAAACCCTAATAATGTAGATTTCAATTTTTTAAATAATGTTTTATGAGATATGTTGTGATGAGTTGTCTACTGTAATATAGATGGAAGTTTACAGATCATATTGGTATGAGAGTTAGTTTCTTTCGGCATATTGTCGATATTTTAATGGGATATAAATTGACTTGGTTAAAATTTTTAAAACACTAATCATGGCCAAGGAATCTATGAATGACCCTTGTGATTCTACAGAGTAGAGGTTTTCATAGCTCGCTGCCCAAGTTGTAGATATAAACAATCATATGGATCACTTCACATCAATCTTGAGAAATAATATTAGTATATTTTGAGGAGATGGGGGTTCTAATTCAAAAGATAAATCAGAGGGGAAATTAGGAGACTAGGACGAAACAAAGAACCATTTGAAGAAGGGACTTAAAAAAGATCAAATGAGTTTGAGTGCCATGAATTATTGAATGTCCCTATTCAAAATGGAAGTTAACATTGATACTAAATTTGGTCGAGGTATGGTCAATGATTTGAAGCTAAATCAATAATTTCAACAACTAGAAGTGCATTTCAGTGTCCATCATATTTAGGAAGAATTCAATTGTGTGGCGGAAATTAAAAATACATCCCCTAAATTATTGGGGAAGCCACATAGAGACCTTGAGGTTGGAAGAAGATCCCCAAGTGACTAAGTGCGGGGACTTAAAAACCCTAGTAAATCACATCTTTAACCTATTGTGTTTGCACTAGACTATTGGATCTAGTGGGACTACCTATGGAAGAACCAAGGAAATAGTGTATGAGAGTACACCACAAAGCTTAGGGAGATGTCCATAATGCTAGGTATATCCCAAAAGAGCTCGTATGTACTTCTCAAGTATCTAGGGGGTTTACAATGCCATATATGAAAGCAAGGGGATGTTGTTCAGGATTAAATCAGTGCACAAGGCTTGTGTAAAAGAATAATACCTAGAGAACACTGGCCTAAAGAAAGGGGAATCCACTAGATCCAAGAAGAAGGAGAAACATGATGCTTCTAAGAATGGGAAGAAGAAGTGGAAAGCGGGAAAAGGTAAAAGTATAGTAGACATCGAAAAATAGTGTAAATATCCTAGAAACCACTCCAATCACTACAACATTGATGGACATATAGAGTAGAAGTGTTGCAAGTTTGATCCAAAGCTTAACCTAAAGTATAAAAGGAAATACAATAAGAAGAAGAATCTCATGGCCACTTACTTGACTAAATAAGCTAAAGGTAGCTTAGACATGGATGATAAGATCATATATAAGTGAGTGTAGAAGGAAGTGAATATGAGTATCCTTTAACAATAAGAAGAGAATGAAGTGACCAAACACTTCCACATAAAGATAGAGGACAAGAAAAAAAATATTGATGCTCTGTTTGACTTCAGATCGCAGGAAAATATCATTGCAATAAAGCTAGTGAAAAAATTGGGATTGAAAGTTTGTGATCATTTGATTCCATATCCATTGGGATGGGTAAATGAAGATGTCGAGTTGAAGGTAACAAAATAGTACAAAATTTTTTTTTCCATCACTGTTGATTTTATAGATGAAGTAGAACTAGATGTTCCCCTTGATGTATGTGGAGTCATGTTTAGAATCCCCTACATGTATACCTGATGTGCAATGGTCATGCAGAGAGCTAACCATTATTGACTTGCCAAGGATGGAAGCTTTTTCATCATCAATTGGCATAAAGGAAAGTAAAATAATTCTCTCGTAAGTGCTAACCAAGCCAAGAAATTGATTAGTTATTGGAAGAAGTATGTTCTACTATTTTTTAATGAAAATATGTTTGTAGAAGAGTCTATTAGAGGCAAAGAATTCCTTGATGGGTGTAATAATAAATAGAAACAACAACTGCAAGTGTTGCTACTAGCATATATGGATGCGTTTCGAAGGATTAAAGAGTTACCACCCAAGAGAGAAGTGGAACATGAGATCAAGGTATTATCAAAATCACTATTACCAAACATTGGGTTGTATAGGTAGTCTATTATAGAAGAAAGTGAGTTGGAAATAATTGCATCTAATACTATAACATGGTGTAATTCAATCGAGTACATCACCATGTGGGTCACACATCATCATTGTGCCAAAGAATGATGGGACTTGACATATGTGTATTGATTATAGCACATTAAAAAAAATTAAGTTCAAGAAAAGGTACCCCCTATTGAGGATACATGATTTGTTGGATAAATTACAACAAGTGAAATATTTCACCAAGATTAAATTAAGTCTAGATATCACCAGGTTTGAGTAAATGAAGAAGACATTTGGAGAACTGCCTTCAAAATGAGGAAAGTTTTATATCAATGGTTAGTAATGCCATTTGTCCTATGCAATGCAATAACTATATTATGAGGTTAATGAATGATATATTACTTCCTTTTATATATTCCTTTATTACTCTCTATTTGGATTTTATGTTATTATATAGCGCTACCTTGGAAAACATAACACACATTTGTCACAGGAACTAGTGACATTAAAGAAGCACCACCTATTAACAAATATTAAGAAGTGTGAGTTTGAAAAATAGTCTTTGGTGTATCTAGGGTATGTGATAGGTGTATAAGAGTTGAAGATAGATCCTACCAATGTGGAGGCCTTCATGAAATGGCTAGTTCCTACTAATGTTTATGAGTTTAGGATTTTTTTGGGGGCATAATAATACCTAAGGAAATTCATAGCCTCATTTTTAGTGGTACCAACACCACTTCACACCATAATACCAAGTGTCAAGAGTTTTGAGTTGGGAAAGGGCCAATAGATGGATTTTGAGGAGATAAAGTAGAATATCAGTCAAGCACCAATTCTGACATTACCACACTTACAACATTCCTTGAATTGCAGATAGATGCAAGTGGGCATGGTACGGGAGTACTCTTGATACATAGAGGAAGGCATGTATGATACCATTATGAATTATTTCATGGGGAAGTTCTTAACAAACCTACCTATAAATCGGAATTTCATTCCCTGGTGCAAATTGTTAAGAAGTGGAAGAAATATCTAATCATAAAGGAGACAAAAATACACACAGATCACCAACCACTACAATACTTGTAGGCCTAGAGTAAGCTGCAATAGGCAAAAAATTACAAGTGGATGGGATTTATACAGTAGTTTCGTTGAGTGATCAAGTATAAGAAGGGTAGAAAAATCAAGTTGCTTGGCATGCTTTCAAGGCTACCCACATCAAAGATCATAACTGTGGGAAATTTGATTTATATGGATCCATTCACCCATGATGCATACAAAGAGTCATATTCAAAGGATGAGGACTTCAAGGAAGTTTTTCAAAAGTATTAGAGTTAGAGTCATGCACACAATGGTGATAATATTGTTGACTACTATCTCTAATTTGGCTTAGTCAACATGATATATAATACACATTCCTAAAGGTGAGTGATTTCAACTTATTAAAGATTCTCACACCTCCAAGTTTGCAAGGCACTTTTTTGCTCGAATGACAATGGCCATATTGCAAACTTATGTGTATTGTTCCAAGATAAAAGAAAAATTACATAAGCTCATAAGAGGATACATACTTTGTTTAACTAGCAAGCTTAGTAATATGAAATAAGGTATATATCATCCCTTACGTATACCCATTCATTCCATGGAAATAATTTCCATGGACTATGTCGGAGATTCTATTTTTGGTAGTTGGCATGTTCAATGAGATGTATATTCTAATGCTTTACAAAATTACCAGCAACGGATAAGAAGCCATACAATTTTTCTTTGGATATGTCAATCTATAGTTTGGTATACTGAAGAGTATCATTTTACATAGGGTCAAGATATTTATCAATTCATTTTGGACTATATTTTGGAATAAGATGGAGACAATGTTGAAGAGGTTTATATCATTCCATCCTCAAAAAATATTGGAAAATAGAAGTAATAAGCAAGACTTTGGTGCAAATTTTAAGGGGTTATAATTAGAAACATCTGAAGACCTAGGATGAAATTTCAGTATATACAATAGTCTTATAACAAAGAAATCCACACTTTTACTAGTAAGTTTGTGTTTGAAACTTGTTTTCAATATTTGGCATCTTCACCTTTTGATATTTCATATGGGGAGAAAGGATGAGCGAGGGTGGATCTTACAATGGATGCATTATTGGCTAAAAAGTTTATTCACAAGAGTGGATAGATCCATTTACAAGTACAAGATATATTTTAGAAGTCATAGGAAAAAATCAAGGCTAGACATGATTAACACATAATATAGAAGTTGTTCAAGGTGGAAAATAGAGTATGGTTATAGTTGAACAAGGAGAAGTTATTCGGTCCTGGTATGAAAATCAAGGCTCTATGCTATGGTCCCTTTAAGATACTATAAAAGGTAGGAGATAGTTCCTATGGACTCATACTACCTCCATACATGTGAATTTTCTCGTGAGCGTGGAGTATTTGAAGCTCTATGAGCCTTCCATGATAGAGTAGGAAGAGGAACATGTCCTACCTTCTGTGGAGGATTTGGCACCAAATTCAAAACTATAAGGTAGGGACAAAATGACTTTCAAAATAAAAAATTGGGTTGAAAGGATAACTTCTAGGAACATCTAAATGGTACACGCGAGAGAAGATGGAGGAAAAATTTCCTCACATCATTCTATAGAATATTTTGGGGAGAAAAGGCCTCCCAAAATGGGAGGGTGTTATATATATATTGAATCATTATATTTTCTTTCATTAATATCAATTCTTTTAGACTAGAAATGGTGGATGAATCATCTCATAGGACCATTTCTATTTGCAGGACCTAGTATGGTGAATTGGGCTTGTAATCCTTTCAAGGTCATTTTGAAGGATCAAATGATTTTTTTGGGGATAAACTTCCCTTTCTTTAATTCATAACCCTCTGTTACATATTCTACACACAAATTCCTTTCCAACAATGCAACAATCACTTAAATCAAAATCTATATGCATATTTATTCCACTTAGAAGTTGATCTTCCCGTTTTCACCTCCATAATTTGAGTAGATGCCATTCCATACCCATTATTGATGAAAAATGGTATACAAACTTGATTATGAAAAATAAGAATCTAGAAGATTCAATATTGTAAGTCTTACTGAGAGTTGAGGTAGTCAAGCCAAACCACTAGTAAGCTATCAAACTGTATTATAATTTAGTCACTAGAAGGAGACGAGGTTCCATTATTTCGAGTGAATTGTTCCATACATGAGAAAAACAGGTTGATAGGGATAAAAATAAATGACATAGAGGGGATTCGTGAATTGTAGTAGCCAACCGACCACATGCCATACTTCTTTGTACTTGGAGTCATTTTCTATTGAAAGAGAGAGTGCAAAGTGACCTTACCTTCCAATTGGGTTTTATTGGAAAATGGTTTCCCACGTCATCGCTTGTTTCATTCATATTTTGTGATTTTCTATTTTATTTTCCTCTTTTATTTGAATAATTTTAAGGTGCATCCATACACAATTCTTCATAAATGTATAGATCGAAAAATCTAAATAAAGATAAAACCTCAATAATGCAAATTTCAAATTTTTAAAGATAGTTCTATTAGATGAGTTGTGAAGAACTATCTAGTGTAATACCCATCTCAATTTTCGTATAAAAATAATGATGTCCATTTTTGTAAGGCATTGAATTATTCCTTTATTTATTTTGAAAATCCTTGACTAATATTTTGTATGTCAAGGTCATTAATATTTTAAACCCTACCACTCTAGATCTCATCTCATGTCATTAAATATATACTCATTAAAACATAATTTCACATCTCCCTTCATCCAAATATAGAACATAAATAAATAAATGACTATTATGATCATGGGTATTAGTTGAAAAAGGAACATTCCATCCCATGATTTTGTCACTTCACTTCAAATTTCCACCATGATCCACTAGTTTTGTTATCATTCGGATTGGGAAGAATAATATATTCCATTCTTTTCAGTCTCTAAACATCATTCTATTTCACTTTTCATTGGATTTTCATGATACAATAGAGTTTTATGCTTCATCATTTAATTGTAGTAATTTACACTTGAGCACCCCTTATTAAATAACATCGTGGTTTCTATGTCATCCATCATAATAACTACAAATTTCTTAAGAAAAGTTTCATTGTGAGGGTGAACATATTATATTCCCAACCACTCTTTCCACTAAAATATTTTCATCAATGTTGTCATACATCACTTTATCTTGCAAAAGGGTCTCTTAGTTTCTGCCATATTCCTAGTTAAATTAGATGAAAATTATTATTCTTACTCTAAGAAACCTTTGTAGGATAAGTTGTAATATGTCTTTCTCTCTTTCTATGAAATTTATTCTCTTATACATATCCATCATCATATTGACATAGTGTGAGTATCCTCTCCTCTTGATGTTCTAGGATATTACCTCACACCTTCTAAAGCTACTATAATAAATTGTCAAATATTTAGCTTAGGTCCTCACCTTATTGTTCACTAATGTTCATTATTCCTAAAAAGGATATTGATTCAAGGAATTTTATCATCGATTATTATGCTCTCAATAAGGTCATTATTGAAAACTACTACATTTTACCTTGCATTTATGATTTCTTGAATCGTGTTTTTATGAATTTTGACATCACTATAGGTTATCATCAAATGTGCATAAATTATTGATATAACCAAAAGGAAAAATTTTAAACTAAATTTGGTTCACATGCATTCTTGGTGATTCCATTAGGCTCCACTAATTCCCTTACTACATTTTAGAAGCTACTTACCAACATTTTCCATCGACACATGGGCCACTTCAGTGTGATTTATATAGAGGATTTCATGATTTCCAATCAGACATGGGATGGGAACTGGCAATATATGCTTGTTGTTAGGGATATTAATATATCTCAAGCTATAAGTGAACTATTAGAAGTCCTTCCTTGACAAGAACTCCAAAGCATATATCGTAGTTTTTATTCATGAAGTTGGGATTTGTGATAGCCCTACCAAGGAAAAATCTAGTTCTAACTACCCTAGGGCCACTATAACAAAGAGACTAAGGATACTCTTTGATGTCCTAAACTCTTAAATTGGTTCATTTCTCATATCTTAAGTATTCCATCCTCAACATTATTTTAACAATTAATCTAGTTTCATTGTAATAATTCACGTGAGATAGTCTTTGAAATTTAAAAACTACCTTGAGTTTTGATCCAACTTTCTTTATGCTATTGTGAAAGATTTGAAGGTCCAACACCATCACTCTCTATGTAAGGAAGTTATTTTACTTATTCTCCATTTCTTTTTTCATTATTATCAATTTCAAAAAAACAATTCAACAACATTTATTTAATTTGGATTCCTGTATCAAATAATTTCATTGGTTACATAAATATAAGAAATAAAATTGGAACACGAATACACAAATTCTAAGTTCACACTGAGTGTAGATTTTCAACATTGTAAATGTATATGAGACGTAGTGCCCTGTGCACTATGATATGACCCTTTATTTGTAATGATTTGGTAGGAAATTAATCTTTCTATAGAGATTACCGAAATACTCTCATCAAATTATTTCATTAAATACAAAAAGATGTATGAGTTAAACCAACTATGTGTAATTAATACCCCAAATTATTTACTTCTCATTCATGTTGTTCTCATTCATGTTGTCCATATTCCTACTTAAAGTATAGAAAATTTCGCACTTTCGAAACCCTTACCTTTATCTAAATATTTTTGGGCACTCTATAATATAAAATCGAAATCTTCAATTTTTCAAAATCACTTATCATTACACTAAGGAACACAAAATTGTAAATGTATACTATTCAAATTTGAATAATAATTGGTAATTGTTGTTTCGTGTTTGAGGGTGTATTTTATTTTCATAAACTCCTTTACTATGTTTAACATCATTCTACTTGTAAATACTACATTGGTTGCTATTTCTATTATCTCATACTGATTAACCGATAGTAGCAACCGAAAATATTAGTGTGTTGCAATTAGAGCACGTGCATGGAAATCGTAATTTGATTTGAGTTGGCCAACTAAGACTCGATGACATATATATATCCTTATTCCCGCATTAGTTTTTATTATTATTAGTAAACCGACGTTATTATATTGCTTTTTTATTATTGTTAAAGCCGACTTTAATTTTATATATATATATATATATATATATATATATATATAAACACGTGCGAGTAATATTATTGTGTAAATAATATATTTTAAATAATGTATTTTCTTATTAAATGATTTAAACCATAATTTTTTTTGCTATATGAGAACTTTTGATCTGAATTTATATCATGAGAAACATAACAGGGACTTTCAGATAGTTTGAAAAAACTAAAAATAAAAACACAAAGTCACGATGATAGAAGTCATTGAATGGTGGAAGAACATAGAACTATGAGTAGAAAATCAATCTCTTGACTTTTTATTAAAAATATAAGTTTTTTTTTGTCCAAAGAGATATATATTTATTCTTAATTTTAAAACTAGTGCATTATCAAGAACACGGAAAATTAAACTATTTTAGCAATTGACTTCAGAAGTCCAACGAGCTTGTATGTTAATGTTGGATTTGCCTTTTTCCTTCTATTTTTCATCTTTTAGCTTTTGTTTCCCACCTCAAGAGATAGATCTTGCTTGTCTCTCTAAGTGAGGCAATTGTTTCCTATCCTTTTTTTTTCTCGGCAATACTAACTACTATTATATTAAAATGTACAGTAGAATATTACATCCAAAGAAGCTGGCAGCCCAGGGCCATCTGTGGCTCCATGGGTAGCAAAGACCGACACATACAGTGGCCTCGCAGGGCGACATTAGCAAAAGACCGCGACATTAGCAAAAGACCGACACTGAGAGTTTCTAGAGGAGCGCCATGACAACCCACGCAGGGGCTTTTCCAGAACAAGCTTGTAATGCAAAGCTGCTGTTAAACCCGACGACAAAACCATGAACATACAAAAGACAGGCCATGCCTTGACCCGGGTACAAAACTGACGACTTCACTCCTAATAGAACTTCGATAGATGCGTACAGGACTAAGCAAACTGAGGAAAACAAACAAGAAACAAAATGTAAACTTGAAATTGACAGGACCCCGACCTGAGAGAATTCAACCTGAGTGTGGGAGGCAAAGGCACGGTGACGCCTTCTGGAGCTAATCCTCAGGCTTCTCTTCCTCAATTGTGCACCCCCATTGATCTTCTGGAATTCCTTCCCATATATCGATTGGATTTTGCTTCGGGGTACACGATTCTGATTCACGGGATTGAGAGGGTGGCAGAGGGCACGCTGCTCCTGAAGTGCCTTCCACGGAAGACGTCTGTCCCATTGGACACTTACCCTTACCCTTTCCTGAGCATTCTTCAGCATTTGATGGTTCATCTGATGTGAGCTTCTCTTTGCATCGCACTGTGCCATCCTCCCCAAGAACCAGGGACGACCCCTCTTCATTCCCCTCTGGAATTTTAGTAAAAAGCACCGAGATATGTGCGTTCATGCTTGGATTTCCCCTGGAGCTGCCCAGTGAGAAGATAACTGAGCCGAAGGCTGGTAACACGGGCTCTGCAACATTAGAATTGCCCACCTCCACCGCTTGGCATGGCGGAATTGGGGTGGCTCCCCTTCTGCGATGACAGTAGCAATAGCAACAGTGGTGATGAGTGTCCGCTGCAGGGGGGCGGGAGGATTCTCCACGTCCCGAGCTTCTCCTGCAAGGCATTCTCTCACGCACCATGAAACCCATCAGTCCTTCTCTCTGTTTACCAGCGATGAGATGACAAAGAGCCTGTTGCTCCCAAATTGGGATGGAGCCGAGCTCAAGGGAGCAAAGACACAGGCTAAGAAGTGAGGAAATGAGGCGGGCCTCCTTCCAGCGCTCAACCACCAGCTCTCGGCGCAAGTTCTCAACATGCCCAGAGTTTTCCTTCCAGCGTAATGCCTCCATCTCCAACAAACCAACAGACTTAAACTCATCAACCTCTGCATTTAAGGGACCCTCAGTAAATGCAGTGCGCAGGTTTTCCCACGCCTCAAGCGGCTCCATTAAGGATGCCCTGAAGCCTCTCCCGCTTCTGAGCTTTGGCAGCCTGAGGCATTAAAGACGCCTACGGCTTCACATGGCAGCCCGTGCTCGCCATGTGGCTCCTCTTTTTCCTGATGATGGACACCCGCATCCGGGGAACTGTTTCCTATCCTTGATCAAGCTAGTAAATTCAAAAAAATATTGAAGATGGTAACTAATAATTATTTGACATGGACTTAGTCAAACATAATGATGGAGTTGCCTTTTTCCCTCTATTTTTCATCTTTTAGCTTTTCTCTCCCACCTTAGTTGTTGGATGTTGCCTCTACCTTCTCCTGTGATTTCCTCTTGTTTCTGGGAGTAAGGCACTTATTGCCCAAGCTTGATCTAAATTCAAAAAAAAATTGAATACCCTAACTAATAATTATTTGATAGGGACTTACTAAAGCATTGCAGTTTTCAAGACATTGTAATTTGGAATGGGTTAATCAAGTGACGAAACTCCAACTGGAAGACTTATATTTAGGGTTTGGAAGTAGTGTAGTGGATTATGTGATATTTGATATGTTTTCTTCCAACTAAATTGTAATGTTTGACATATTCAATGGCCATGAACCTTCTTATGATCATACATATTTAGCCTTATCTCTAAATTTTATCATGCAAAAATGTCACATGCATGAGAATTATTAGAGTCAAAGCCAAGTACCTTTCGACAATAGTAAAATGGATCTCTCACTAAACGAAATATATATGTATTTACATCACTTAACTTATAAGTGTAGTTTTAAAATGCTCTATAATATGTAGTATACCTAGGGGGGATAATATGGGGTACAAAGGGAGGTACCCAATGAAATAATCTAATAATGGGATGGGCCATAGTAATAAATAAGGTCGTTAACCCATATAATTTAAGGGACCACAAGTAGTTAACAATAATGTAATAAGCCCATGGTATTTTATAGATGGTATTGAGGGATCCATGGTAATGACCGATGGTATTGTATGTATGAAGCCTATATAAAGGCTAGAGATTCCCCATTGAAGGCTGTCAAGGATTATTGTATGAATAGGCATATAACTTGTGGAGTGTTCTCCCTCCTTAAGGAGTGAATGTATGGTGTTGCCTTACCTTGAGGGTTTGATCAATAAAGAAGCATTTTTATCTATTCAAATATTGTCATTTCTAGTTTTATTTTCATTGTCTTATATTTTTATATCATATCTATAACAAGTGGTATCAGAGCACTTTCTTGGGAAAAAGTGGAGAATTCTTTTTTATTCTTTTGCAGGAACTTTTAGGGGCAGCGAATTTGCAGATCAGATTTGTATGTTTTGGGGGAAAATATGAAAAATATAATTGCAGATATGGATTCTTTGTGAAAAATACCCAAGTTCAAAAAAAAAATCGGCCAAATCGGAGTCCGGATGAAGGAAATATCACTAATCTAAAAATCAATGGTGTTGCAGACATTTTTCAAGGCGGTGAATTTGCAGATCAGATCTGTATGATTTGGAGGAAAATCTACAAAATATAATTGTAGATATAGGTTGTTGATGAAAAATACTATTTAAAAAAAAATTAGTCGAATCAGAGTCTCGATGAAGGAGATCTCGCTGATTTAAAAATTAGTGTTGTTGCAGACATTTTTTGGGGCAGTGAGTTTGTGGCATAGATCTGTACATTTTGGTGCAAAATTTGCAAAATCTAATTGCAGATCTATATTATTTGTGAAAAAATACCCAATTTAAAAAAAAATCAGTTGAATCGAAGTCTGGATTAGGGAGATATACTGATTTAAAATCAATTATTTTTTCAACAATTTTTTGTGACAGCGGGATAGTTGCAGCGTGAATAGGAAATTCCAGTGCCTAGATTACGATTTATATCACATGGGAAGATGCATAATGGTTGTTCCATTTCTGAAAATAGGTAATAATAGGGATTTTGAGAAATATTGACTAAATTGTGGCCATTTCAGATTTTCACCAAGTAAGCGATTTGTTTTCAAAAACCCTCTTCATGGCTTATAACAGTAAGGTTTTTACAGGGAAAAGTAATGGGTGATCTATTGAAAATTTTATAGCACATCTTAAATTTGACTTCCCAAGGTGTTGGAAGGACAAAATAGGGTATTATTTGAAGGATGATGCTGCTATATGGTGGAAATCACTTGACAATGAGATTTTGAAGTTATGTCGTGCTGATGAAATTGAAGAAGTGCTTCTGGACAAATGGTCTCATACTAGAAAGAAGGAAACCAAAAAACCTAGCAAATATTTTATTTTTGCAGGAGAGAAGGAAACCAAGAACCCAAAGGGTTAGTTTTTGCTCGTATCTCCTTATTGCAGGTTCATGGATTGATTTAGAAGGAGAAGATCATTGTGGCTATAAATCCTAGTTGCAAGCATAATTTTATCAATGTTAATTTGGAAAAAAAAATTGCAATTTCAAGCTAAACACATTGAAAACCCATAGGTTGATAATGGGGATGTTCAAGTTTATAAAGATTTGAAGCTTTCTATGCATAAATATGTGTTGCATTGTGACTTTTATACTTCAAATATGGATAACATAGATGTTGTTTTTGGATATCTCAGGATGGAATCTATGGATACTCTCAATATTAATGTGCAGAAGAAATTCCTGAAGCTCTCGTATAAAGAGAAGAAAATTACATTATAGTATAATTCCATTAAGACCCAAGCAGAAGATTTTCTAGGGACTGACACAGCAGATGATGAGCCCTTAATAGTCGACAACCAAACACAAACATCAAACCAAGTACAGGTAGAGTCCAAGGAGGCTAAAGTAGAAAATGTTACAAGTACAGATACATCAGATGAGGAATCAGTGGTTGAATTAATATTGGAAGATAAGCAACAGCAAAATATGCCACAACATGTACCAGCTACCAATCAAGCTCCATTAGGTGGTGAATTAAAGAAAAATACATTGTGGGTTAAAACTTCAGCATATCACCACCCATATCACCCTGCAAGAAAACAACCAATAAGATGGCAAAAAATTAGCCACATGAACAACAACCCCATCATGACAGATAGAGAGGAGCGACGATCCACACAAAAGAGACGTGGCAGTCAACTTCCATCTCAAGTGAGTGAGGCACTAGCTAGATCGATGGTTCACCTTTCTCTGGGATGGCTAGATGCACATGCATGGTACCAGTAGACTACTCTCTTGAGTAGATCTTATTATTTGTGTTCTTCCCATGTTTCGGGGATGAAACATGTTAAGGTGGTTGGAATATAGTATACCTATCGGGAATAATATGGAGTACAAAGGGAGGTGCCAGAGGGAATAATGTAATAATGGGATGGGCCATAGTAATAAATAAGGTGGTTAACCCATATCATGTAAGGGACCACAAGTAGTTAACAATAATGTAATAAGCCCATGGTATTAGATAGATGGCATTGAGGGAACCATGGTAATGACCTATGGTATTATATGTATGAGGCCTATATAGAGGCTAGAGACTCCCCGTTGAGAGGTGTCAAGGATTATTGTATGAATAGGCATATGGCTTGTGGAGTGTTCTCATTCCTTAAGAAGTGAATGTATGGTGTTGCCTTACCTTAAGGGTTTGATCAATAAAGAAGCATTTCTATCTATTCAAATCTTATTATTTCTGGGTTTACTTGCATTGTCTTATATTTTCATATCAGATCTATAACATAATAATTTTACTACAATCAAATTTCCACTAAATTCTTTATTTTGTTATTAGAAAATAGAGGTTGTTAAATAAGCCTCATAATGGACTTGATCATGATTGTACAATTGCTCTAAATGTAATAATGCCTTGATTTTTTTGCTTAAAAATATAAGTTATGCTTTACTATTTATCGGTATTTGTTACCGTGTTTCTCTAAGTCTGATTGTAATCTTATATGAGGATGATTTTAATTAGTAAGGTAATATTCCAGTTTTATTCCCTTTAAAATATTTAAATTTATCTTCACAATTTATCTGTTGTTGGTAATATTATTGTCAAGATTTGATTGCTTATTTATAGATTTGATTTTTTCTTTTTTATTTTTTGAATTTGGTTTGAGTATCTTCCTAATGGGTTCCCTAGTTTGGCCACCATGCTACAATTTTATATGGTATCGTTCCCTATTCTGGACATTACAACTTTTTCATTTTGTGTGGTTGAAACTTTTTTGTTCTTTTGCATGGTGTTATTTCTCATGTCTTTAATAGTGGATATTAGATCTTTGCCCTAATTAGGTGTCTTTTATGATTAGTGATTTTTTTGACAAGTTTATATGATTTTTTTCTTATGTTGTCCTAGGATTTGGGTTCAGAATAAGAATTCATGTCTTGTTTTTACGTAGATGTAGTTAGTTTCTTGAACATATTATATTGTAGATATCTTTTACAACAATATGTATGTGATCCCCTAGGAAGAACCTTCAAAGTTACTTTGCTTTCATCTTTATTTTTCTAAGCTTCTTTTGGGGAAAGGAGATTCTTCGTGACCCTGTGATGGCCCTTATGTGAAGCTAGTTGTTGAAAACTTTAATGGTGCCCATATCCCTAATTAAAGGACAAATATTTCTTACAAAATTCACTATTGGTGGTTCAAGTTGGTCCTCACTAGTTATTAAAAACTTTGATGGTGCCCATATCCCTAATTAAAGGACAAATACTTGTTACAAAATTCAGCTATTGGTGGTTCAAGTTGGTGCTCATTAAATTTGAGCCCAAGAAGCTTCCTTAAGGAAATGATGCCTATTCTTTCTCCAAGAACAATCGTTAATGTCCCAACACCCATAAAATTTTTAATAATGACCATATCTCCACTCTGATATTAAAAATATCCTTGGGATTATCATGTGTGATGTTTCTAGGTGATATTTTTCACCTCGGATGCCTAGAAGTTTCCTTTAAGGATAAAAAATTGCATTCACCTAGTTTTATTATTTAGTGCCCTATTTGCCAAGCTGTTTCAAGATTTTCTAATGGAGCTTATTTGCCCTCTGGTGATAGATTCCCATAAAAATAGCATATTTGTTTTTGATGACATCCTTCGTTTTTCCTGAAACTTGGAATTTACCTTTAATTTCTAAATTTATGGTTGGTTCTTAAACTTTTCCGTGTCAAAACCTCCTTATAATGTCCAAATATTTTCATGAATATAAATCTTTTTTGTGCTTTTTTTGAAACACAAATATCTTTTTTAATCATTGTTTCATCTTTTCATTAACATATTTTACAACCTATCGATGGTATGAAAATTTTTATAATGGTATTTATGATATTTTGATGTCAGTTGAATAGGAGTTACATGTTTGGATGTAACCCTTCATCAAAATAATACATAGCCCATATTTTGTAATTTCAATATTATCATTTTAAAAGGAAAAAGTACATATGTGTTATAGACATTTTTGGGCACTGCAATCCCAATCGTAAATGTCCATAAATTGAGGGCTCCTAAGTCCCTAAAAGTGTTTCTTCACTACATAAAGGAACAAGGTCAGTTAATTACATCATCTCCCAGAAGTTCTCCACAGAAAACTGCTCAGAAATGGTAAAAACTGGACCATACTGAATTCCTAGTGTAGAGGGTGCGATGCATATCACCCTCCCAGTGTAAAGGGTGCAATACATACTAGATGGCCCCTCTATAGGGTGTGATGGGTGAGAATGGACAAATGGCAGAGACAGTTTGCGAGGTGGAAGACCATAGAATCTTCCAGAAACTTCCCCTCTGACACTTGCCTCTCTGATTTCGACCAGGGATGAGTAAGAGATCATTAATCTCCAAGTGGAATCAAGAATTATTAGAGAGAGGACGCTAATCAAAATCCCAGAAGCTGACTGACCCCCCTACAATCATCTATATATGGATCCCTTATCACAAAGATCCAGAGGCTGGAATCTTGTATCTTGTAGAGAAGTGTTGTGGGTTTTCTGGTGTAACATCATATTGTTGGGTGATCTAAGCTTTACTTGAGGTGAAGAAGGGCTTTCTTGCTGGAGGATGATGTTGGGTTAGAGTAATTAGTTGTAATCCTCTTGCGATTCTTGATATTAATAAAGCTATTCAAGTTTTCCTCCACATTCGTGTATGTTTGATTATATCTGCATTTTTGTGGTTAATACATATCTAGTCCTGTGTTGTTTATGAATATAGATATTTTTTCTTCGATAGTATTATGTTGCTTTGATTCCACAGGTTCTCTCTGAGGCTGTGTAGACAAAGAAGGAGCGTCAAAGATCTATCGAGAAGGAGAGGAACTGAGCAAGGAACTAAGCGGAAGACAAAGTTTGGTGTCCTTTGTTTCCCTCTTGTCTATTTTTCATAAAGGAAAATGAAAGTAGTTTGAACTTGTTTGTTTCTAAGATAGCTACCAGTCTTAGTGGGAATAGCAGCTCTAAGTGGACACCGTTCCTGGTAACAAAATGGTGACTCCGGTGGGGAACAAATAGATTGTTTGTTAGTCTATTTTTGTTTGTTTTATAAACTTACAGACGGAGCCTCAAGTCAAGCTATCTACCCTTCGAACTGCGTTTTCTATGCAAGTGAAAAGTAGATCAATGTTGCTTTAGTCTATCTCTGGGTTTTGTTTATAAATTGAACAATTGATCTGTAAACACTCTAATTTCCCTAAGTCGTGGCTCTAGTAACCTCCATAGATTAACCCCTGTGATTTATATTTACTGAACATCACTTGGGCTAAATCCTTGAACTGAATTGCAAATTGTGATCAAAGGCTGGATAAAGGTCTTGCACAAGTACCATCGCACCCTCCCTTCAAGGCAGTCCGTATGCATCACACTTCCCGTGTGTAGTAGGTGCGCTGCATACTGGATTCCTTGTGTGACAGGTGTGATGGTCAGGGATGGTTAATTTTACCTTCAGACTTTGGTATTTCTTCACTCTTTTCAGTTCTATTCAGGATTTTTGTTGTCTGTGGTCAGTATATCTCTGTGGAAACCCTCTTCTCTTCCATCATTCCGCCTCCATTGTGCAAAGAACTGTAAGTGTTTTTATGTATTGTGCGCCATTTCCAGTTCTCTTTTACAAAGAAGTAGCGTAATCAGACTATCGTTCCTTGATCTTAAAGTGTCGCAAGTGTCATTTTCAGTCATAGAAGAGAATCCCATTGTTCTTGATATTTGATTGTACTGTTACTCTTGTATGTGATTTTAATTACTATTTTTCAAGTGTCGAAAACAAATTTCATTTCGAAATCGCAAAGTGTCGTCCTTACCTTCACTTCATTTTGAAAAAGAAATTTGTTAGTATTGTCACTTTGGGAAATAATTCAGATTTGCATTTAGCGTTCTTCTTGTCATTCATACATTAAGAAGGGTGAAAACAAATACATGTATGTACATTTGCATTTAGACTACTTGGTTTGATTTGGGACACTGCATTTAGTGTGTGCTCTCTGCTCTTTGTTCAAAGACCCTCAGTTCTCTTTCCTTAGTAGCTAGGATTTTCATTTCTAAAAGAAGATTAAACAATTGTTTATCATCTTAGACTGCATTTTAGGAATTGTATACACATCACGCAGTGAACCTGAAAGGAAATTTTTTAAACAAGATCAACTATAAAATAAATTTAATGAATCTAAAAATGCTTTGGAACCTAATGTACAACATCTAGAAGTCTAGGCTAGAGACATATTCCTGCGTCGTAAAACCTGGTAACTATCATTTTCATTGTTGGTTGGGTGATTCCTCCACTTTGAGATGACAAGTGCTAGTACGGACTTGTTCTCCCACATACCGTCGAGTATATATTGGGAGACCACAATAGGCTATATCCTTTATCCTTAGGAAGCCGTGTTAGCCACCCTATCGATCGCAATGCACTGAACATAGCCTTTAGGAAGATTGATTGTCGTACCGTAAAAAGTATTCTGCGGTTTTGTGATTGGTTGGGTAATCCCTCTACCTAGATTTCGAGAGAAGTCTCTTTCGTTCCTTTTCAGACTCCTTAGAAGAAAAGGTCCATCTGAGCACTTGTTACTTCAAGCTCATTAAAAATCGAAGGCGACTAGAGTCATCTTTTATTTTTTCTCTACTCTTAAAAATTGAAAAAACAAGTTGTGTCAAAGCATCTAAAATTTATTTTAATTGGAATAATGTCACTATTCCCTCATTGGTTTTAGAAATTAGTCTCCCTTCATCACAAGTTCTTGTACAATCGCTAGGAAATCTTTTGGATAGACTTGATATGTCTGAACAACCATCGACATCCAGGATTGTGTCATCTGATGTAGCAATAGTAGAACCTCCTGTTGCTACTCCAACAATGTTTGCTGGTGTACCATCTATCCCGGCAAGTTATCAACAACAAGCCGGAGTCCAATCAGAGACTGTTTCGACGACATGGTTAGTTCCTATTTCTTGATCCGATTCTCATTTGGTGTTTTTAATGTCAAAACTCAACAAATTGATCCAATGTGTCTTCAAAGGTTAATCTACCCTTTAAGTACTGGATTTCCACCATATGGGGGGTAGTATGCCTTTTCATTGTTCCCTCCTAAAGAACAACCATATGGGAGCTTACAACAATGTTCAGGTCAAACTGGACTTACATCCAGTGGTTGGGTACCAATACTGCCTCAGCAACCAAGGGTTGCATATTCAATGCAACGAGTCCACCTTGTGTCGAATATTCCCACTATACCTACTATGGTGATTACATCGCAAGTACAAGTGCTACCTTTTGTTTGTCAACCCCAAGTTTCTCAGGTTGCAATACAACAACCTCTCGTCTCAATGATTCAATCACAACCTTAGGTTAGTGCCTCCTTATCTGGAGTGACTCAGGCTTAAACATGTATTATGACTCCTCATCTTGGTCAATCATCCAGTATTGGACAACAGCAAATGGTCCAACAACCATGGCTTGTTCAATATCAACAACCGCAATTCCAACAATCATATAAGGCACCTGAGAAAGAAGTTTTTGTAAGTAACAGGCAACCACATTTCCAAAGCAGTTATCAACAACCATACTATAATGGTTATGCCCATCAACCTTATCAAAGTTACGAGCATCAAATACATTATGCTAGTATGCAAAGCCCCACTGCCTAGGCGATTCCATCTTATCCTAGGTATGCTTCACGTAACCTGAATCAACAATTGACCTTTGTAGCAACTCTACAATTACCAGATCTAAACCGGTTGATGAATGATCCAATTTCTTATGCCCCTTGGTGGCTGACGATTCCACATAAACTTTCGTCAGATATTCCTAAATTTATGGAAATTTGGGTGAAGACCCGTCGAATCATGTGATGACCTTTCATCTATGGTGTTCATCAAACTGTAGGTTTTAACCCAGAAATTACCTGCATATGAATTATAAATCACAGGAAAAATAAAAATATTAGATCATAACACATAAAACACATATACATAGAGATTTCCCACTGTATCCCAAAACCGGGACTACCAGCATGATTTTTCATTATGTTCCTTTCAATGTTACAATACATATTTATACATGCCAAAGCATCCAATACCGCAGACCGAAAACCATCGCGTCCAAAACCATGGACCTGAAACCATAGGTAGGTTCGCCCTACATATGTTAGTCGTGGAAATAATATAACACAACCTAACAGTCTCCCACTTGTTGTTTTCTTCGCATAGGGGGGCACAGGAGAGCTTAGTCATTTTTCCAGCCTTGAAAATCCCTTAAGTCTAAAAAAGTATAAAATAATATAAAAGGGATGACTTTTCGATAGTTTTAGCAAGCTGAACAACACAAGTGCTCAATCTTTTTGTGTAATGATCCCTCAGGTCCAAAAATATTAAAATATAGAGGAGGGATGGTAGGTCCAAAAATATTTTGTAACGAGCTTGAACTTTGCAGAAACATGCTCGTTCCAGTCGTTTAGTAATGATTTCTCTCATTAGTAGGTTCATTTTTTAGGGAGCTTTCCCTATGTAAACCTTTGCTCCGATCCTTTTGTATGCAAGCTAGGAATGACCTAATATTGTCCTAAGGGTTAAAGAACTACTAAGGTTAGGTAGGATAGTTGCGTACAAAACATTTCCTTTAATTTTCCATCGCCACTGGTCCTGACAAAGGTGAATGGTGGACCATACCAATCACCTAACTTAAGTAGTTGAAGTTAGTAAAAACTACAGGGTTAGAGTTATGTTGGTCGCTTTTCACTTGCATAAAAAAGGTTTGAATGCCCCCAGATATAACGAAAAGTAGAGATTCTAGGTCACCATATGGAATTTCTTGCATTAAATCAAGGTTGTTTTGTCCATGTTGCAGACGAAACACTTCCTTGGCTCTGTCCATCGGAATAGACAAAGGTGAAAGGTTTGGATCCATTGCCAATCGCATAATCTTCAACGAGGAAATCTTTTTCCAGACTAATCCCATTTTCCTAAACGGATGGGTGTGTTAGGTTGGTCATATATCCTAGGAGGAAACATATCTTATATCTGGGGTTTTCCTGCCAACGCAGACCTGGGTTTAGTCACATTCACTGAATCACTCACGGTCATCAAGTGGATGGCCTAGAGGTTGGTGAGACATTCCTTATCCAAAGAGACCATTTAGGGATGGAATTTGACTAGTAGCTATTTTTGAACCAGGGAATGAAAGCTGGTCAACGAGTTGGACTGTTCTTCCTTCATACAGGAAACACATCACCCAAAAGAGTGAGGAAACAATAGCTCCCATGCTATAAATTTAGTCATTCCCAAGGAGTATATTGTAATCTAGTGGCCCTTGAACTACCATCACATTTAGATGAACGGTTTTCCTTCTCAAAGTTATAGGCAAATTTGGAAGGATCCCTAATGGTCGACTGGTTCCTCTATTGAAGCCTAACAAATTTTGAATCTCAGGCAGAAGCGATGGTGAACCAAGTGCTTTCCAAGCAGTTGAGGAAAGGATACTCATGGAGGCCCCTTCATCTATGATAGTGGCAACCATGATCATTTTGTAAGTTTGTACTATCATTCAGAATGGCACATTAGATGGTAGCTGGGGTCTTGCTAGTAGATTCTAATAAAAGGAAATGAATAGATTGCTTGGAGGAAGGACCGAATGAACAACCAAATGAATCTCTTGAGTTGAGGAACTTCCCTCCTGTGGTAAAGGAATGAGTAGATTTCCCCCTTGTTCATCAGATTCTGTGTTAAGAAAAAGAATTGAATGGTTTCGTTCCCATTCTCTTTGGAGACTGTATCATTTGAAGGAGGACCTTTTGAAGACAAGACTGGGTTGACTACCTTCTCGACCCGTTGACTTTGGTTTGGTGTGGACTCAGAGGGTTTATCTTTAATGATAGGTGCTTCGACTGAAAATAGAGTTGTTTCAGTCAGATTTTCAAGTAGTGATGGACTTGGCAAGTGTTTCTTGTATCCAGGAGGAAGTCATTGTGGTGAAGTAGGACGTTTATCCAAGACTCTTTTAGCTTCATCCAGGAGAGGAAAATGGTGGAGGGAATGATCACCTTCACACAACCTACAAGGAAACTTAGATCTTCCTTTGCAGCGTGTGCTTCAGGACTTTGTTGATCGTGTACTTTCAACATGATCGATAGAGGTTGAAGACGTCGGATTGTGCAAGCAGGGAGACTAGTCTCTCAAGATATGTAGGATACAAGGACAATCTCGATGGTGGTGGTCTCCCTTGCAAATGACACATGGAGATTTAAGTTTGGATGGTACATTGTGTGGATTTTCGCTAGACGATGCATGGTTGCCCCCTTTCACCGTTGGTTTCTTCTTCTTCTTCTCCTTCCCTTTCTTCTTCTTCTTAGTTACTTGGTTTTTAGTGTTACTAGTTTCACCAAGCGAAGAGGAAGAAGGATAGGGAGAAATAAACGAAGTAGAAGGTGGGGGAGCAACTTTAGTATCATTTGGTTGCTGATTTGATTGCTGAGGAATTACAGCGTTTTTAACGACAAATGTCAAGAATACCCATATTGGTAGGCGAATTGTGATTCCTAGAAGGGACAATGTAGCCATCTATGGAGCACCAATATATCCCCAAGAAGAGAAAGGACTAGTGTCAGACCATGCAGTAACTTCTCTTGCAAAATTGATTCGTGTTTATTATTCCATTAGGTAGGTCTTCATTATATACATGAGGGAGAGACTTTTCACTTCATCTCCCAATGACTGTTCATATTACTTATTTATCTATTTACATTATATTCACCTAATCTTTAGGATTAGGTGTCAACATTCCCCCCGTTAATTTGAAGGGATGTTGGTGAGTCCAAGCATCATTCTGAATTGTTCAAGCTTTTCTCTTCCAAGTGTTATGGTGAAGATGTTTGCCATTTTCTCATTAGTGGAACAATGATGAAGATGGATTGTTTTGGCCTCAACATGATGTTGAATCAGATGATATTTAGTATTAATGTGCTTCGTTTGATCATGGAACTTTTGGTTCTTGGCCAACTTTATTGCAGAGGTATTTTCAATCATGAGTGGAGTTGATTGTACTTGTTTTACGTGCGAATCTTCAAGAATTTTTCTAAGCCACACAATTTCCTTTGTTGCTTCAGGTGCTGCTACGTATTCTGCTTCTGTTATGGAATCTGTTGGAACTAATAATTTGTGTGATCTCTAGGAGATAGCTCCTAATCCAAGACTCATAGCGTATCTTGAAGTAGATACCCTAGTTTTTTTGTCTCCATTGAATTCTAAATCAGAGTATCCAATCAAGCTGTAATATTCCACCTGTGTATACTTGATTCCAAAGTATTGAGTTCCCTTCAAGTACCTTAGAACTCTTTTTGCAGTTGACCAATGTCCCTCACAAGGCTTTTGCATAAACCTAGAGAGAATTCCAACAACAAACGAAATGTCTGGTCTTGGTAGTATTTAGGTAGTTGAGACTTCCTACAAGCTGTCTATACCTTGTTGCATCCTCAAATTCTTTTCCTTCAATAGAAGTGAGCTTTAAGTTTTGTTCCATTGGAGTAGTAAGAGGATTGCATTCTGTCATGCCAAACATATTCAACAGATCTCCAATGTATTTCTTTTGAGAAACAAATATGGGCTTCGGATGTTGGGTTACCTGAATGCCATGATAGTAATGAACATATCCCAAATCTGTCATTTCAAAACTTTCCCCAATTCCTTCTTTATGGATGCAATGTAGCTTTCATTGTTGCCTATCATCAAAATATCATCTACATATACCACAAGATATACAACTTTTTTGCCAACTTTCTTGACAAATAAAGTTGCATCATCAAGATCATAATGTTTGAAATTGAGTTTCAGAAGATGCTTAGTTAGTTTTTCATACCAGGCTCACGGTGCTTGTTTGAGGCCATACAAGGACTTCATAAGTTTGCATACTTTATGTTCATGTCCTTTCACAACAAATCCTTTAGGCTGAGACATAAAAACATTCTCCTTTAGATCTCCATTTAAGAAAGCAGTTTTTACATCCGTTTGATGGACTTTCCAACCATTCTGAGCTGCTATGGCAAAGATTGTCTGGATAGTAGCCCATTTTGCTATGGGGGCAAAACGTTTTTCCACAAGTCTAGCTTTGTGCTTGTCAAGTGAGCCATCAACTTTATACCTATTCTTGTAGACCCACTTGCAGCCAATTGATTTGGTTCTTAATGGTGGATCAACCAGCTTCCAAGTGTCGTTCTTTATGAGGGAATCATACTCCTTTTGCATCAATTCTTTCCATTCATCATGAGAAGCAGCTTCTTTGAAGGAAGTTGGTTCAAAATCTGTAGACAAGTTCAATTCACAATCATAAGAAACATCCATATCTACAGGTGAATTAGAGTCGTCTACATCACCTCCATTTTTCCGGTTTGAATTTCGAGTCCCTGTCTTTCCAACCTCATCAGGATGAACATTTTCAAGTGTCTTTGTCAGCCACTTTGGGGGACCTTTCTCAGATGGTCCAGGCTGCTCCGTTGATTGAGTTGAGACTGAATCAAGATTGAGTCTCCCAATTCTATCAATCACATCACTTAAAGCATCATCCATTGTTGGAATTTCATGTGGGGGAGAGTGTTCTTCAGAAGAAGATTCCACATGTTGATCTAGTATAGGAATCCCCCCTTCAAGATGTGGAATCTGATTATCAAATTCTTGAAATGATTTTTCTTTTGCGAATCTATCCAAGCAATCAAGTTTCCACTCAACAACATTGTCAGTTTTGGATGATTCAAGAAAAATTACATCTCTAGATACAACAAACTTTTTATTTACTTCATCACGAAGATGGTATGCTTTGGAGGTGTTTGAATACTCTAGTAAGATACAAATATTACTTCTAGCACCAATATTTTTTCTATGTACCTTTGGTAGCAAAGCAAATAGGTGGAACCAAAGACCCTGAGATGCTTTACCGAAGGAACATGTACATACCACATTTCATATGGAGTCTTGTTTCTAATAGCATTAGATGGACATCTACTCTTTATATATGTAGCACATAGAACAACATCAGCCCAAAACATTATCTTTAAATTTTTGAAGAAGAGCATGGATCATACCATAGTTAAGATTATCCTATTCATTCTTCAGCTACACTATTCTATTGGGGATTATAAGGAACGGGTGTTTGATGTTTGATCCCATTTTAGCGAAGATAGTTTTCAAATTCATTTGATGTGTATTCTTTTCCATTATTAGTGTGGATAGACCCAATATTAGATTGTGCATCATTTTCAATCCATTTATGAAAATTATTGAATGTTTGAAAAGCATGAGATTTGTTCTTCGATAAATAAACCCAACACATTCTAGTGTAGTCATCAATAAATGTCATCATATATTTATTTCCATTTGCAGAAGGAACAAGCATTGGACCACATAAATATGAATGAATGAGTTCACGTTTTCTATGTGCTCTTGAATGTGAATCATGAAAAGATTGTTTGCTATGCTTTCCTAGAATACAAGCATCACATTGCTTAAAATTCATAGAAATTGTAGGAAAACTAGCAACACCATTTTTCTTCAACAAGCAGAGGCTGTCATAGTTCAAATCTCCAAATCTAGCATGCCATAATACCTTCTTCATGATGAGAATTGTATGAGAAATGTTGTGCATGAGTAGAGGTTCCTTGCAGCTTCAGAAGCCTTTCTTCTTCTATTCCCCTCATGACAAGTGAGTGGTCAGATGCTTTTCTTACCTAAGCTGGCCGTCAAACATATGAATGGGGTGACCTTGCTGGAAAATGTGGATGAAGGACATAGAACATGATGCAGAAGAAAGTCTAAAAGACTAGGCAATTTAAGCTCGATTGTGCCAAGCCTTGATGGCTTGATTTTTGATTGGTCTGCAAAGTATACTGCTCCATCAACATTTTTAGTAAATTCTTCAAAAAAATATTTTCTATGAAGCATGTGGTAGGTTGCTCCTGAATCAAGCAACCAATCATTTTGCCAAGAAGCAACTAAAGCATTAAATAAATATTCATTTACTCCAATGTTACATTGTGCCACAACATAGTGAGTAGATTCAGATGCTTTACCTTTGTCTGTATCATTAGTTTTACCTTTTTGTTGATTTCTTTGCTACTTAATTTTGTAGCATAGTAGTTTGCATGTAGAGGCATCATGTGATCCATTTCTTTTGTAGTGTATGCAGTGAAAATCTTCCTTTTTTCCTTGAGAGTGTTTGCCCCCCTACCTTTGAAATATCTTCCTCTTCCTCTTCCACCACCTCTTCCTCTTAAAGAATCTTGACTAGGATGATTTTCTTTATGAGCAAGACACACAACCTCTCCAAAAGATTCAGGGGTTGTTTTCTTTCCAAAATCTTTCTCTCTTTCAGCAAACTTTTTCACAAGAGAGTCAAAGGTGATATCTTTGAGATTTCCATTTGCTTGCAGTGACTCAAGGTAATCGCAGTAAGTAGGATAAAATGCCTTGATAAAAGTGATACGAGGAATATCCAATTCAACCTTAGTGGATTTCATATCATGCATTATAGACTTTACTTCAGGTGCAAGAGCAATAGGATCATTATTTTGCAGTTCAAGAGTTAAGAGTTTAATCATGAGTTGAATAAATTCAAGTGCAGAATGTGAGTCATAGAGCTCTTTTAGCTTTTCTAAGGCTTCAAAGGCAGTTGAGAATGACGAGATATGGTGACTCCCCTCTTCAATTACAGATGTTGTGATTAATGCATAAGCTTTGTTGTTCTTGTTTTCCCAAATGACGAGCTCTTTCTCTGAGGTAAGCTGCGCTAGTTCATTGTCTCTGTCTTCGACACACACTCCTTTCAACATCTCATTGAAAATGAGCATGTGTTTTATCATATAGGACCAATCAGGATAGTTATGTTTGCTAGTGAGAACTTTTCCCACGATGGATATGATTGAATGCATACTGTAACAAAAAACTTCTACTAATAGAAAAATACGTCTACCAATATACAGTAAAATTGTACTTCTGGTGGTAATTAAAAATTATAATTTAAAGAAATATAGTTTTGATATGACTTGTCAGAAGGTTCAACTGTCAATACATGATTATACGTGAGACTAATCCTCAACATATCTTCAACAAATATATTCAAATGTATCTTAGAACAAATATAACTACTACATAAGGTATGTCCGTGTTACAAGAATTGTTTATAAATCATACTACCTTGCAAATTCACAGAAACGTATATATATTGACATTCCATGATAATCCTCCTCTTGCTGTAGCAATCCACATACTCACAGATTCCAAAAACCATAAGGGCCTTACACTTCCATGGAAATTACTATATAGAAACAAGCCCCACAACCATTGAAATCTAAAAAGTCTTAGCTTCATTAAAATTTTCAAAACACTGAAAAACTTAATGCGCATCACTTCACTATAGGAAGACTCGTATCCTCCATCTCCACCATTACAAAGCTTTACCAACGCAGCAAGGTTCACCATTAACAATGCAACAAAGATTCACCATTACAAAGCTTTACCAACAGACCAACGTTCACGTTGGGTTCACCATTACAAAGCTTTACAAACGGACACAATTACAAAGCTTTACCAAAGGATCAGCATTCACATCAAGTTCACCATTACAAAAAAGTTCAACGGACCAGCGTATGGTTCAAACAAATTTTGACAGTAGCATACAGCGTACAACAAAGAATTGTATGCATTCAAAAGATAGAAGACAGAGTAGGAATAACTCTGACTGAGAGCAGGAGTTCATTAGGATAGTTCAGCGCATGTCAGGCCAACGTATAACACACAACAATGACTGTAGAGGGGACAAAGAGCAGCAGGTAGTAGGAGTTACAACTATTTTGGGAGTTGGCTCTGATATCATGTCAGACCAGGCAGTAACCCCTCTTGCAAAATTGATTCATGTGTATTATTCCATTAGGTAGGTCTTCATTATATACATGAGGGAGAGACTGTTCCTCAGAAGAAGATTCCACATGTTGATCTAGTATAGGAATCAGTATCAGAGGGGACATAGAGCAGTAGGCAGTGGAAGTTACAACTATTTTGGAACCTGGCTTTGATACCATGTCAGACACGGTAGTAACTCTTCTTACAAAATTGATTCATGTGTATTATTCCATCAGGTAGGTCTTCATTATATACATGAGGGAGAGACTGTTCACTTCATCTCCCGATGACTGTTCATATTACTTATTTATCTATTTACAATATACTCACCCAATCCTAAGGATTAGGTGTCAACAACTAGGATTCCCCCCAAAGGGGAAATCCTTGATTCGTGGACTCCATTTTCTCAACCTAAGACCAACAAGGGAACAACGATGTTATTCCAAATAAAATAAATTTTATGATGCTTTGACACAACTTGATTTTTCAATTTTTAAGAATTGAGAAAAAGCTAAAGATGACTCTAGTTGTCATCAATTTTTAATGAGCTTGAAGTGACAAGTGCTCAGATGGACCTTTTCTTTTAAGGAGTCTGAAAAGGAAAGAAAGTGACTACTTTGGAAGTCTAGATAGAGGGATTACCAACTCAATTGAAAAACTACAATATACACCTCGGTGGGAAATTATAGAGAAATTACTAAGGACTTTACGTATGGAAGTCAATCTTCCCGAATGTTGTGTTCAGTGCATTACAATTGATAGGGCGGTAGGTACAGCTTCCTAGGGATAAAGGATATCAACCTATTATGGTCCCCTAATATATACTCGATGGTATGTGAGAGCACAAGTCCATACTGGCACTTATTGTATCAAAGAGGAGGAATCACCCAACGTACAATGAAAGTGATAGTTACCAGGATTTATGATGCTATAATATCTCTGTAGCCTAGACTTCTAGATGTTGTGTGTTAGGTTCAAAAGCGTTTTTATGTTGATTGAGGTTTATTTTACAGTTGGTATTTCTTAAGAATTTTTCCTTTCAAGGTTCACCACATGATGTAGATATACAATTCCTAAATATGCAATCTAAGATGATAAATAGTCATTTATTTTCTTTAAGAAATGAAAATCCTAGCTACTAAGGAAAGAAGAGTACAATTCTTTCAACATAGAGCAGAGAGCACACACTAAATGCACTTTTCCTAAATCAATTTCCGTATGCAGTCTAAATGCAAGTGCACATGCATGTATTTTCTTTTCAGTTTCCTTAATGTGATAATGAAAAAAAAGAAAACTAAGTATAGATCTGAACTACTTTTCTTCAAAGTGACACCTTAGCAATTTCTTTTCAAAAATGAAAGGAAGACTAAGATGACAATTTCAATTTCGAATGTAAAACTAATTTCGACACTTCAAAGAAATGATAATTCAAATCAAATACAATGGAAAAATTACAATCGACTATCTAAAAGAGGAAGACTTTACAACACTCTTTTTCTTGACTGAAAACGACAATTGAGACACTTTCGAATTAAAAGACGATAGCTCGATTAAGCTACTATTTGCAAAGGAGGACCGTAAAGGATGAAAAATAGATTAAAAAAATTCACAATTGCTTATCAATGGAGGCTAAATAATGTAAAGGAAGAAGGTTTCAATAGTGATATACTGATCATAGACAACAAAACTACTTAATAGTGCTAAAGAAAATGAAGAAAAAACCAAAATTTGGAGGCAGAAAGAGTCTCACTCAATCATCTCACATGTCCTTAAGGGAAATAGGGATGCATCTCACCTACAACACATGGGAGGTGCAATGCATCCAGACTTCCATTGAGAGACAGTGCGATGGTCCAGGGACGATACTGAGCTTGGTTTTCATCGACAGTTTGTAGCTAAGTTTAGGGATTTAGGCTAAGCTTATGATAGGTAGCAAACACAAAGTATAGGGGCTGATCTAATGAGGTTATTGAGCTACCACGAGGGCACTTAGGATGTTTGCAAGTCAGATGTTTAGTTCATAAACCAACCTGGAGATTGACTGAAGTAGCGTTGATCTACTTTGCGGTTTCATAGAAAAAGCAGTTCGAAGGCTACCTGGCTTAACTGCAGGCTCCATCTGTAGTTTACAAAGCAAGCAATAGTAACAAAAAAACAAGCTTTCATCCCCCAGTGGATTCACCATTTTGTTTCTGGGAAAACTAGTGTATATTCAGAGCTTCTTGTCCCGCTAAGATGGGTAGCTATCTTAGAAACAAACAATTCAAAGTAACTTGTGTTTTCCTTTATGAGAGATAGATGAGAGAGAAGTAGAGAGCACCAACCTTAGTCTTTTGCTTAGCTCCTTGTCTGTTTCTTACCTCCCTTGATAGAGCTTTCACCACTCCTTTCTCACTTGTCTTGCTTCAAAGAACACCTGTAGAGTCAAAGTAGCAAAATACCATCAAAGCATAGAGATCTATAACCATAAGGAATATAGGATCAGGTGCACATTAACCATACAAATGCATGCACAAATACAAGATTCAAAAATATACAAGTATATGGAGGAAAAATCAAATAACTTTATTGATAGAAGTAGTAGAAGAGAGGATTACAACCCAGCTGTCTCATCCATTTACATCCTTCCATCACTAAAGCCCTCTTCACCTCATGAAAAGCTATATCACCCAAAAATACAATGCTTCACAGAGAAACCAACAACACTTCCTTACAAAATACAAAATTTCAGCCTCTGGATCTCTGGGATGAGGGATCCATATATATATATATATATATATATATATATATTATATATATATATATATATATATATTTGCAAGGGGGTGAGTCAGCTTCTGGGATTTTGATTAGTGTCATTTCACTGATAGTTCTTGGTTCCACTTCGTGATTCCATGATCTCTTACTCATCCCTATGCGAATTCAGAGAGGCAAGTGTCATATAAGGAGTTTCTAGCAGATTCAAAGTCTATAGATATAAAAGATAAAAAAAATAAATTCCAATGCCTTTGTTCGATTATTAATTGAATATGATGTCGGCAGGTTATAGGAAATGAGATTAAAAAAGGATCGGGAGACAATCTAGAGCATGTATTGGATATGATTAATTTGTTGTTGGAGATCCTTAAGGCACTTGTGCCATCAAATTTTGAAATGTTTCTAGTAGGGATTCCTATTATTTGTAATGTTGTGATTCTTTCACCTGATGGCTATTTTGTGAAAAATATGTTTTAGGAATTCTAGACAAGGCACATGTGTATAAGTAAAAGAATATTTTATAATTGAAATGTTCATTCCGTATATCCCATCTTTATTGTTTGATTGTATTTTGAACATTTCCTTTGATTTTGTTTTTTTTAACCATGAAATTGAAAATACTTGGTATCATGTCCATTTAAACATCCGAATCTTGAATATGAGATTAGTATTACATGATATTAATTGAAATCCTTTTAGCTATTTTGTGTTAAGAAAATTTCATTACTATTAGAAAAGTCTATTTTCATGTTGTTATTTGAGCACATGTTGTCTATATACATGACCAAGTTCATGTGTTAGAGAATGAAATATGTTGTGAATAAAACAACCAGAATTAGACATCACACCTCAGATTATTTGTTTTCACAAGTTCCCTACAGTCTGAGTTTTTTAGCATGTAACCTAGTTGGCTTGATTTCACCTAAGATTTCTCTAAAGGTTGAATACTAAGTTACTAAGTTGTTCTTTTCTATTGTGACATTTGAATTTCATTGTTTATATAGGTAATTTAACCACATAGTGTCCACTATCCGACCCAACTGAAGAAAAATTATTCAATTTTTTGGCTTTTATGGACAAAAATGGCATTGACATTACTGATGTTAAGGTATATGTTGTATAAACATTTTATAGTCTACTTTAGTTTATATTCCAATATTTATTGTATTTCATGTCTTATACTCTACATTGTATCTTCATTTGTTTTTAGGAGAGGAACTTAATATTGATGGTAAAAAGCAATAATTGAAGTAGGAGAACAATAACACTAGAGCGATAAATGAAAAATGGGAAAGAAGAGAACTACTCTAGTGATATACTTAGAGTCAATATCTCGCATAAAACACATAGATAGAGATTGATAGTCAAGTCTTCAAAGTTGGGGAGTTCACTTGCAATGTCTTCGAAACACAGTGATAATGTTTTGAAGTGATGAAACAATACTTCATGTTTAAATTGTAGTCTAAACAATATTAAGTTGGAAAATCATATTGTAATACTTGACATTTTATATAATATAATTTATGGTTGAAATTATTTATAGTTGCACATGATATTATTTAGTATTGTAATTAACATATGTAACTTTGTGTTTTCATACTAGATAAATATGCACATTGTATGACATTTTTTTTATTTAATCGCAAAATCATACTAATTAGTTTCTGTTGATTAATAATGAACATATAAAATCAATATAAAACTACTAAATTAGTAGTTCATATTGATTAATGATGAACACAAACAAAATGAATACACGACTAAATTAGTCCTTTATAACGATTATTAATGAAAGTAAATAAAATGAATATAAACTATTAAATTAGTCATTTATATAATCAATATGAAACTACCAAAAAAGATATAAATGACTACTACAAATGATAAATTTTTTATTACAAATGATGACTAAGTTTTGCATATACGACTATTAGTGGTTAATTTATAGTATCTTATAACATGATCAAAATTTAGTCATATTAATTTTGTCGTTAAATGGTTTCAAATGGTGACTAAAATTTGCATATATATGATTATTAGTAGCTAATTTATAGTATCTTATAACATGACAACTATTTTGGTCATATTTCTTTGGTCATTAATTGTTTTTCTTAGGCAATCATATAGTAATATATATATTTTTTATATATTTGGTCATTAATTGTGGCAATTAATGACTAAATCAATGACTAAATTAATGACTAAATATATGACTAAATATACTAGTAGACAACAAAATTGAGCAACTAATAAATGACTAAGCTAAAAACAACTAAAAGTTGGTCGCATTATTAGGTACTATAAATTAGCTTTTGTTGGTCACCGACTGAAAAATGGTCATCAAATTTAGTCATTTTTTTATTAACTAATTAGCCATTTTCTACAAGTGGTATAATACCATGTTCAATGTTACAAATAATGTCATCTACGGAAATTTTTTTAAGGGATAGGGAAAAATTAAGCCCATTACGGAGGAGGATAAAACTGGAGAAGATCTAAACTAGAGCAATTAATAACATTTTAAAAAAAATAGTATAATTCTTAAAATTATTATTATTATTATTATTGTTATTAACCTTTTTAAAAATAGGATTATTATTATTATTATTATTAGCCTTTTTAAGAATAGGATAATTATTATTATTATTGTTGAAACAATAATATTGTTATTCTTAAGCTTAATATCATTATTAAGTTTGTTATTATTATTATTCATAGAAGAGTTTTTAGTTAAAGCTGTATGGGAAATTTCTCTAGTAACTAGAATAAGGGGGATATTAGAGGAAAAATGATTAGAAATTGAGTTAAGGCCATCATTGTTGATATTAATAAAATAATTAGGGGATGAGAGGGTCCCAAAAAGGGAACCAAGGGAAGAATGATGTCAAGGAAGAAAGCTTGAGCCAGAGGCCGAGTTAAGGAAGAATGCACCACTAGAAGGGTTCAATTAGGACAGAGGACCAATTAAAGGGGAGGACGCAAGAGGTATAGAGGTTGAAGGTGTAGAGGTCAAGGTTGAGCTCAAGTTAAGGGAAAAATATTTTCTCAAAGGTTTGGATGGAGAGAGAGGATTAATAAATGGAGTGGATGCCAATGGAGCAGAGGTCAAAGGGGAAAACCTCAATGATGAGTTAAGAGGAAAGGCAGGGTTAAGAAGGACAACATCACTGGAAGGCTTAAGAGGATCAATCAAAGGGGAGGATGCAAAGAGAGAAGAGGTGGATGGAGTAGAGGTCGAGGCCGAGGGGAGAAAAATGAAGCAATGAGAAGAATGAGGAACTATGTTGAAATTTGCAGACCTTGGATGAGTGATAGGAACATCTAAACTTGCAATCTCAACACTAGAATCATGTACATTACAGGAACCATGATCTACATCATTTGGGAAAGGAGAATCAAGAGCTAAACTCAATGAGCCAAATGGATGGATAGATCTTGAGAGCATATCATTACTGAGACAAAGATTAAACTTGAGCGAATGGAAAAATATTCGCGACAGGGACCTGTTGTGCTATTCAACAGCCCCCCAATTCATATTATTTTACTTTTGAAAATTATAATATGAAATGGGTCCCTTTTAGATTAAATTGGTATTAACTTATAATTCCTCAAAAGGTCCGGAAACAAACAAAACATTATAAAAACCTTTTGAGTTAATAAATAATCACTCTTATAATAAAAAATGAATAATTATTTATTATTGTGATAAAGCGATCGCAAGATCACATACCGCAATAACAAAGGATGCATAACAAAAGACCCATTGATTTTCCCCGATGCAACAAGCGTGAATAACCATCGACTATCAGGAAAACCAGCAATCACAACAAAATGCCCCTCTCCTTGCTCTGATGCGATATCACTATCGACGATCGGGGAATGCGATATGAGTACAATGAAACGTCTTCTCCTTAAAGCTCCTGATGCAAGCTAAGCGATATCGCTATTAGCGATCGGGGATTCCACAATAAATTAAATAAAACTACTCAAGGTTCCTTTCGATCGCTGATTGCGATAAAGCCAAGCGCGACTTTCAAAAAGGATTGACACGGCTTCATCATATTGTATTAATTATTATTAAAATCCTTTCTCTTCCCGATAGTGATTCACTTGCGCCCAGTCGCAAAAAAATCAAATCCATGCTTAAGTAGACTATTCAGCAAATAAAGGATATGATGAGAATTTAAATGGTTGACACACTTTAACAGCCAATTAATGGAGCAATTATGCCAAAATCCCTTCAAAGATTTTATCCGCGGGAGCCTTATGATAATCTTCCATTATTCATTGATTGGCATAATTCTTCCATACTTGGTTTTTGCCATCTATTCTCCGTATTACATTCATTTTACCTCTTGTGCAGAGCTTCTCCACAGTAGTGAATTCAAACCAAATGGGGAAAAAATATAAGAAATTTGGAACAACTTCAGCCTCTGTGGTAACAGGACAACATGCTGCCGATCCGAGACCAAGTAAAAAAGGATTAATCTCAGATACCACATGTCTTGGTCTCGGTAATACTACTTGGCAAAGCATCTACAACCTGGTCAAAGCCAAAGCACCTCAACAGACATTGGTACAAGCTACAACAGGCTCTAGCCGAAAATCTGATGCAACTCTAAAAGATTTGGCTGATTCCTACCTACACAAGATAGCGGCTCGAGAGCAAATTCTTCCATATACCGATGTAGTGAGATGGGCCGTTGAAGAAATTCCAATTACGAATAGAACATTCTGCACTATTGATGGGAGAGTATTCAGTTCGTTTCAACCCAATTATTTGAGACAAATGTACCATTTGCTTGAACCAGAGAAGAAGTACAACAAAGCATTTCTGGAGAAGTTCAGAGATGAAAATGAAACTGAGTTAGTGCCTATACAGGAATGGAGATAGAACCTGGGGAAACACAAACATGAGTCTTCAGGTAAGTACTCCATCGATTACTGATGTTCTCCTTTTTGTTATGTTGGAGCTATGATGTGTCGAATGTGGGGGTTGCATGACTCCTCAAAATTTTCCATAGAGATGGTACTTTTGATGGAAGCAGCATGCAATAGTGAAATCATGGACCCGGGGAATATATTATCTGATAAATTAGCAACCATTCTTGAGTTCAGAAAGAAATCCCATATTACTGATAGATTTGTCCCTCCATTTTACTTTAGTGCCTACATTTTAGACACCCTCTGTTTTAGTTCTGAGTTTCCTATGCTAGGGTGGAGATGGACACCATAGGACCCCATGCCCGTTCATATCTATCACTAGAATTTGTGGAAAACCCATTATAAACACCACCTATATCAAGTCTACAATGGATTCATGCTACCTATTTACTATGCACCTTTTAATAAACCTGCCCATAAGATTTCCCCTCAAGCAGAAATTGACTTGACAGCTTTAGGAACCTCGTTCAGAGAAGATAAATTTAGCTATGTGAGAGTTTTCGGCAGTCAGGCCAGGCCTCATATCCTCCCCTTGTATACACTAGACAAACTATTAGCTCGAGAGATAGCATATCAGCTTACATCCACATCAGCTACAAAGATTTTAAGGAATTCAAAGAAGCAAGTCTGGCCTCCTTTTCCTCTAAGGTGTGGCGTCTATACTCTGCATGATTATAAGCATGTAGAGAAAGAGGTGAAAAAGATTAATATACTAAATCTCACCACTCTTCCTGAGAGACGCTTTGATCCAAAAAAGTCGTCTATAATTTTCTAGAGCAGGCCAAACTCACTAAATTCGAACATAAAGGAGATGAGTTTGATGACCTGTTCTCCTCCGCTGAGTCGCTATTTCAGGTGGAAGCGATAGATAAAATGAGATACCATGATGATGGGTTAGTTGAATTCAACAAACTTAGAGAGCAGAGGTTGCAAAATCTGCCTCTGGATTTTTTAGCGACTACCCCAATGATTTAGTCAAGCGAGCTTGAGCAGCAACCTACCAACAACCTCCTGCTACATCAGAAATTTTTGAAGAAGCCCAAAGAAGAGAGCAGGAGGAACTTCGGATGAAAGAACAGGAAGAAGCATAGAGGAAAGAACGAGAAGAAGCATAGAGGAAAGATAGAGAGGAAGTACAAAGGAAAGAACAAGAGAGAATACGTGAGGAGGAACAGAGAAGGCAGCAGGAGCAGAGCAGCAAGGATATGAATGTCGACACTCAGATTACCCGAGATTGCTCCAGGAATGGCATCAATTTGATTCAATTATAAGCAATCTTGAGAGCTCAAGAGATTCTGATACATCCAAAGTGGTCGATACACAGGATACAACATTGAAAGAGGTTCCAAGCGAAGGAACTAGTGGTCTACCCCCTACAAAAGAAATAGAAATAATTCCTAAGGATCCTTTGGATGAAATCATTTTGCAAGTGGAAGATATTCCTCCATTGGATGTCTTCTATAGCCCAAAACATAGGGCTGTAATAAAGCAACAGCGGAAAAGGAGAAGGATTGATCAACCTTCCCTGTTCCCTGAACAAACAATAATAGCCCATGTAGTTTGGAAGGAAGAATTCGACCCTTCCCATGATCTGACAAAATTGTCCCAATATGCTGGTGCCTATTCGGTAGCCACCATGGACAAGGCATGGAAGGTGAGGAATTTCTTGAAAGAAAAGGATTAAGTGATCGCCTCACTACAAACACAACTATCGGAAGAACAAGAGAAAGCAAAACAACTACAACAGCAATTGTCCACACAGCAACAGTTAAATAACCAACTGAACAAATAGTTGCATGAAGAGAAATAGATGGCAGATTCAGGAGCGATTCAAAGACAGAAAGAATTATCGGAGGCATTAGAAAAATTGAAGGCAATGAATGAACAGATGGTAAAAACAAAAGATGAGCAAATTTCTCAATAATCAGCTCGAGTAGAGAAGTTCAAGAGTCTTCCCCAGACTACCGATTTCAAAGTAGAGGCAATACAGATTAATAAGGCACTAATATAACACAAATAAGATTGTTGTGTCATAAAATTGCCCAACTTGAACCTCTGTGCGACATAACAACATTTATAATAGATAAATCAGTTGATGCCACACAGGATTTAGAGCAAGCCGATGAGACTTGAATGGATTTTCTTACTTGGCAGGACACTAATGAGGGATAGGCAGCGAACTTGCCTAAAATATTAGAATCCCATAAAGAAATTCTATTCATGGAGTGGCAGTCTCAATTGATGAAAGCAGAGAGAGCGGTTTCTATGCAAATTATCTACGAACAATTTGATTGATTTGATTAACAATACTCTCTATTTATCTAACATGATCTCTCAATGTACACCAAGTAAATTATTATCGGCAAACACATTGGAGCAATCATGTTACCAAGACCTAGAAAAGAATGGGAGATTGATCACAAGAGTTAAAAGTTTAACTTGGGACATCTATTGGTTGTTCCTAGTAAAACCATACAGCCAGAGAGCCGCTTTCAAGTGCCTGATGGATGCAATTGGGTCTATCATTCCCGATATACATGATGCCACCTATGCTACTCAAGTCAATTCTCGTCTTAGTTGCCCTCAAGAAGTGGAATCAATGCTGGAAATATACCAACTCAAGTCAAAAGGCAAACAACCTGAGTGATGAATCATGTTGCCGACTATCAAATTGTTGTGGGGGAGATATTCAAGATCGAGTTATACGAATTTAGTAGCATTTTAATTTTGTAGTTTGTTAGTTTAATTTAGTATTTATAGACCCTTTCATGTATTTAGAAAGGGTCGTAAGTTTTTGTATATGACTTAAGCCTGAAGTTGCACTACTGTACTTCAGGCATATTCTTTTATGAAAATTGGACCAATTATTCCAATTTTGATAGTGAAGCTTTTATGTGGATGTGCATTACTGTCTTTATTTAAAAGTATTTCTGAGTCGGAAGAAGGAATTCAAATAGCGATTGACATTGGGAATGATTTGCAGCTCATATGGTACTATTATCTATGTATGAATTTATTCTTTTTATGTGAATTGTTGTTTGATCATCCTTGCTATTATTGAATATATTCATGTGTTTTAACAACAGTATTTATACTTTCCACTACTGGATGTTTACAGTTTTCTATTATTCTAATCATACATCTATTATTAATATAAAAAGAGAAGTGTAACAATGTTTTATCAATTACTTCGTTCAACTATTTGAGTGAAGCAATTATTATTTAAATGAATGTCTTTGTTTATTGAATAGTGTCATCTATATGCCTATTGATGAACACAGATCACCAAAGGTTGCACTTAAGAATAGAAGCTTCCTGGGATAAAATAGTCATTTGTGTTTTCCCTTATAGATTAAGTCCTCCATTCATTATTACTTATTAGAAAACCAATC
The DNA here is from genome assembly GCA_000404065.3 of Pinus taeda. Taxonomy (NCBI): domain Eukaryota; kingdom Viridiplantae; phylum Streptophyta; class Pinopsida; order Pinales; family Pinaceae; genus Pinus; species Pinus taeda. The sequence goes on from APFE030599313.1 coordinate 51,805, forward strand.
ATTCATCCACCCCTTTTATTCATTACTGGGAAACAGGTCCCATTATATCCAATCGGAGCCACCATCCCAAATGGAATAGCAGTTGTATTAAGGTCCGGAGCAGGTGGTTATCCCCCGATGTTGATGCAACGATTTTCGGGGCAGCAACATTTTTGGTGCTAGAAGGAGGGCCATCAACTATGAATGGCGAGTAAGTCAAAACCTAAAGACCATTCTCAGATTAAATCACCCTCCACCTCACCTCAGACCTCCCGTTTGCATTCTGAAACACCAGTATCCAAATGAGAAGAAGAGGGATCAACTACCATTGCTCAACCCCATCATACTTCAGAACGTTTAAGTCCGAAGTCCCCTAAAGATTAGTATATCATCCAGAAACTTCAAGGCTTCTCCATATCACCTCAAAGATCTGAAGTATCTCAAGGCAGTGAGACTTCGCAACTCCACCTTCCTCATCCTCTCACGAGACTTCAAAGTGAAAAACTCGACATTGAACTACCTGAGTTGCCTTTACCCCAGAGGAAAAAGGCTAAAAAGAACACTGAAGGTTCTGGTAGCGAGACCTTTTCTCCATCATCTTCCATATCATCATCTCCAGTGTGAAATCAAACATCCACTTCCCCATTACATATTATTGTTCACCAAGCATCACAACCTTCAACATCACAACCTATTCAGTCTTCATTACCACTTCCTCCCCAAGCACATGGAACACCACCGGCAATCGTTGGTAGTCTCAAGATGGCTCAGAATCCATGGAACAGTCATGGTGCAGTCACTATGCCTGCACCATTACATCCATTACCTGATTATCCTAAGAAGTGGTTACCAAAGTTTAATCCAAATGCTGGAACATTAGCTGAGGAACACATAAATAATTTCATGTTGTCAGTTAATCTAAAAGGAGCAACAAAAGAAGATGTTGTAGTTAGGATTTTCCCCTACACATTACAAGGATTAGTTGGGTCTTGGTATTTTTCCTTGCCCTCTGGATCTATTACCAGTTGGAATATCTTCCAGGAGCAGTTTCTTACCAAATATGGCGATGATAGATCCTTGGCCAAACTGATTAATGATCTTTCAAATCTAAGGATTGAATCTAGAGAACCAATTAAGGAGTTTAACTCCCGATTCAATAAGCTCTTGAATAAAATCCCCACCGATTCCAAGCCAAGTGAACAAATTAGAAGCGAGTGGTACATCACAACCTTACCTTCAAATATAGCCATTTTTGTAGATAGGGCTGGGAAACCAACTTTGGCCGAAAACGTGAAAGAAGCCCTCGCTGTGGAAAAACGTATTACCGCTTTGGAAAAGAAAGCTGCTCTCGAAGATAGGAAATCCAAAAGAGTGTCTTTCAAAGATGATTTAAAGAAGAAAGTCAACAAAGATCCATACGATATGGAGGGTCTTCAAAAGGTCCTCAAAACAATGTCAAATGAAATGGTTGAAATTAAAAAGCAAGTAGCAAAAACTTCAACAAAGAAACCATATAGGAATTTTAAGAAACCTCAGTCAAAACCACCAAATGTTATATCTAATGCATATTCAGACCCCGAGGAATAAGAAGAATATGAAATAATTGCACCGTCCGATGAATTTGAAGAAGAGGAAGTTGTTGAATGCCATGGAATGTGGGACTTCATATTGCCTAACTTCGACACTTAAACTGAACAAGAAGATTTTCCTGTGACTACTAGGAGCAAAAGTGCTCCTGAACCTATCCAGGCAACTTCAAAGAAAAGGAGTGCAGGTACTAATACTACAAAGGAAAAGGTACCCACAAGGAAGCTGGCTGCAACAATGCCTCAAAACCAACCATCGTCCTCAAATATACCTTCAACATCAAAGACATTGGTAGTATCGGATTCAATGGATTACTATATTGTTGATGACATGAAGAAGACTAAGGCAAACATCACCATGATTGAAGTTAGAAAATTAAAACATCAGTAGAAATTGATTCTTAAGGAACTAAATGTAGTTCCTACTTCACCTCTTCCTAGTGCTAAAGCTGCAAATGATTCAGGACAACCACCTTCTGGTAGAGTTGAGGCTACTGATACGATTCTAATTGGAGACAGATCAAATTCCCATACCCCCCCTTTCCTCTTAACCTACGAAATCTATAATCGAAATCTACACAATTGTTTGATTGACTCAGGGGCATCATCTAATATAATGCCAGCTTCAGTTTGTTCTAAACTGAACATAGAACCCCAAAATTCTTCAATTCACATTGTGCAGTTAGAGAGAACCAAAGTCCAGGTCTTAGGAGAAATAAACTTTGCTACTATCAGGTTATTAGTTGATCCACAAGTAGTTCAAAGAATTGATATCTTAATCGCTGATATACCTGACTTTTATGGTTTAATCTTGAGCAGGGATTGGTCTAAGAAACTCCATGCGTATATTTCTACCGATTGGTCTCATATGTGGCTACCCTACATGGGAAAGCCAAATCAAATAAAAATCAATCGGGAGAAACACATGACCCATACTATCACAGAATTCAAATAGGAGAATCAACCAATTGCATTTAACAATAATATTTTGGGAAATTATTCTTCTGAATCATTCTTTGGCAATTATATTGCCCAACCATCTCCTTTCTCAGTAAACAATTTCACATCCGAAATCGAATTTTTTTCACAAACCGATGGATCAAAATGTGTTAATGTTACCGAGAATACTGTAAATAAAAGTGTTGATAATTTTTTATTTTGGTTTTTATATTTTGACAGTTCTAAATCCAGTGAAGGACCAGGAGCAAGGTGTATTTTAGTCAGCCCTGAGGGAGAAAAAAAAATGCTTTCTTGTAGGTTAGAATTTGAATGCACGAATAATACAGCTGAGTATGAGGCCTTGGTACAGTGACTATATAAAGCTATTGGCCCGAAAGTTCAATATTTGAAAGTGTTTGGCGATTCAAAGATTGTCATAAAACAAGTTCGAAATACAATCCATTGCCTCTCTAATCACCTCAAGAACTATCATTCCTTAGTCCAAGAACTTATATCTCATTTTTTAGCATTCAATATTTCACCTATTCCTAGATCCCAGAATGCAGCAGCTGACTTGTTGGCCAATGTTGTTTCTAAACTCCTACCTTCCGAAGATTATAGCCTAGATAGATTTTCAGTAGAGTTGATTTTTAGGCCATCGATTCCTGACAATGTCACCAATTGGCGAGTGTTCCACGATGAAGACATCTTACATTTCTTAACTTCCGACAAGTCCTACAATGATCATATCATTGATGAAAACGATCATGATCATCAGATGAAAGAAAAGCATGAGTACAACTCAATACCAAAACCTATGGTTAAACTTGAAGATCTCTACGACATTAAATACAGGTTTAAACAGGTAACCAATTCAAAATTCCAAAGTTCTACCTTAAGATTTGAATTGATAAATCTTGGTACTGAGTAGAACCCTCAAAATATCAATTTAGGACTAGGGATTTCTATGGAAGAAAGGATAGCATTTATTAGATTATTAAGAAAAAATAAACATGTCTTTGCTTGGAAGTATGATGACTTAAAAACATACGATACATCAATCTTGCAGCATACCATTCCAATGCTTTCTGAACAAAAACCAGTTCAACAAAAATTGAGGAAAATACATCAAAACTTAGAGAGTCAGATAAAATCAGAACTCAATAAACTCTTGAAAGCTAAGATTATTTTTCCTATTCGGCACTCAAACTAGGTTTCCAATATGGTGCCTATTAGGAAGAAAAATGGCAACATCAGGATTTGTATAGATTTCAGAAAGTTGAACAAGGCGAGCCAAAAAGATAATTTCCCATTACCTACCATGGAGCAGATACTCCATTCAGTAGTAGGTTCTGAGCTAATGTCCTTTTTAGATGGTTTTTGAGGATACAACCAAATTTTGGTCCATCCTGATGACAGGCTCAAAACTACTTTCAGAACAAAATGGGGTACTTACGCCTATCAGAAAATTCCTTTTGGACTTATTAACGTAGGAGCTACATTCCAAAGAGAAATGGATATAGCCTTCAAAGGGTTGATCAACAAAATAGTAGTCGTCTATTTAGATGACATTACTGTATTTTCCAAGAATAGATCCAACCATTTACATGATTTGAATCAAATCTTTGAACGCTGTAGAAGGTATGGTATTTCACTCAATCCCAAAAAATCCTTCTTTGCTCTAAATCAAGGAAAGCTCTTGGGCTTTATTGTTTCCAAAGATGGTATTTATATTCATCCCGATAGGATTAAAGAAATTTCGGAAATCCCATTTCCTCATAACAAAAAATCCATGCAGTCATTTTTAGGTCAAATCAACCTTGTCAAAAGATTTCTTCCCGATTTTTCTCACATCATTTTACCATTACAAACCATGATTAAGAAAAATTTAGTGCTTAGATGGGGACCTGCAGAAAAGGAAGCATTTTATTTAGTCAAACAATCAATAATCAATGCCCTTGCTTTAAACACTCCTAATCTTTATAATCATTTCATATTGTATACTATCGTGTCCGATTCATCTTATGTAGCGGTACTCACTCAGATTAATGATTACAACTTGGAAGCATCGATTTAATTTTTTAGTTCAAATTTTCGTGGTGTAGAACTGAATTATCCCGAAGTCGAAAAGCAAGCCTTTGCTGTGTATAAAGCTATCACAAATTACAGACCCTTACTTTTAAAAGCCCATAGAAAATTTATAGCTCATTTTTCTACAGTAAGGCAATTACTGATCCAAAGGGAATTAGGTGAGAAAAGGGAAAATTGGGTTACAACACTTCAAGAATATGACTTGGAAATCAAGCCAGCAAAGATTGTTAGAGGCCAAGGTTTTTGCAGGTTATTAGCAGGAGCATCCAACATTCTAGAATCAGGTGATACAAAACATATTGAAGAAATCAACCAAATAAGTATCACCAATTCTGAATCTCAATATGAAAGTTTAATCTTTTATTTGAAAAATGGATATGCACCTCCTAAT